>BTPG01000005.1:49679033-49711533 GCA_036245525.1 Semisulcospira habei | reverse complement strand
ATGTGTTGTGAGTAAACATGGCGGAAGGAGAGACATTTCTTCGCCGTGCGCTACAAAGATTGACACATTGTGGCAACTCGCTGATATCTGGTGTGGATCCACCTGCTGTAATATCAAGGTATGTAAAATATTGATGCATTTATCCGGACTCCCTTCAAAAATACCGTAGAAAGCGTCAACGGACTCCAAATTTCTAATAGGATCAACTCCGTGAAACTGGGTCCTACTAAAACCCGGAATAACCTGTCCTAAGCTAAAATAACCATATCTGTAACTATTATTGCTTACCTAAACACAAAATAATCATGTTCTAGAAGTTTGGTTTACATTAAAGTTGGTTTAGTTGTACTAGTAAGCCGTTTTCCACCGCTGTTGTCGCGTCGATTATTTCCCTTGCTACACGATCGCGCTGTCTGAAAACAGTCGGAATAACCTCTCCTAAGCCAAAATAACCACATAAACACATACTATTAAGTACTTAAAGTCGAAATATTCTTATATTTGAGGTTGTAGGTGCCGTAAAAGTTGTTTATTTAGCGTTATAAGGCTTCGAAGGGATCGTTCTTTGAGTCTCTTGATCTATGCCTGTCTTCACCCTGGAGATGCGCATTCGCCCAGACCGTTCGGCTCAAACACATTTCGTCCCATGATGTTTCATCTCCGATGCTATTTAATGAAACACATTAGGCTATGAACTGACCAAGATAATCAGTTGACATTCAAAGAGAACATAACAGGACCGTTTCTGATCTCAAATATAAACGTTTCCGAGACTCTTATTTTTGTTCTATTAAAAAAAAAAGAGGAATCCTAAGTTCATGTTAATACATAAAGACAGTCTCATTGCATTGCAGCGTCCTAAAGTCACAATGAATTTAATTAATATTGATAGTATGGCCTCTAAACATGATATATGATTGGTTTAGCGGAGAATCGAACGTTGATTCTTGAATTTGGAACTTGAACTAGTGCCATCGAAAAGTCGACAAAGGTAAAATACTTTCAACGATCTGCCAATTTTCACTCAGTTGGCCATGTAGGCAATGTGACTTTGAAATGCAGCATGCAAAAAGTCTGCTCCGAGAAATTATTGGCTCCGGTGACATCTTTCACACTGAAGACAAGGGCCAGGCAAAGGGCAGTTGCATGAGTGAGCTTAGTCCTGCACCTTTAGCTTGCTTTTTGAGAATTATTAATAATTTAATTTAGTTTCAGGCTAGCAGACTGAGCTGACCAATTGTTTAGAGTATATATTCACTGGTTGTATTGAATTCCCATACCGGTACTGTATTCATCTCTTTGATTTTGTTATGTGTCTATTACTAGTATTAGTTAGGCTTGGTCAGCATTCTAATAAGAGTATTGAGTAATTTGGCATTTGTTGATTGGGATGCTGATGAATTTAGATAATATACATGCAGAGATGTCTTTCTGTAATTGCAGCCTGGAATCACTAGAGCGGAGCATTGCGCAAGTGTCTGGCCGTACTCTTCCAGTGAAAACGGCAGCGTCACTGAAAGATCAGGTGACGCAAATGTTGGAGGAGTCCCGAAAATGCCAGAATCCCATGCGCCAAGTAAGTTGTATTTTACTGACATAGTGACATTGTTTGCCCCATTGTACCTCAATTTGATTTTGAATCCTGCAAAAAGTGTCATAGTCAGACTGGAGGCCATGTCTTGTACAAGACTGAGAAAAGATATAACGCAGCTCTTACATGGGTTTTTTCTCTTTCACTAGTGAAACTTTCAGTACACGTTGCAAATAATTTTCTTAGAAAAAAGTACACCTTCCTTAACTGTGAAAAGTGTAGAGGACAGGTGGGAACATTTTCATTCTACATTTACACATCAGTGTAGTAACAATACACTACATACATCATTGTACACAACATATGTGATAGGCAGTGCCTCAGGGAATGTACTGTCCTCACTGTAGTCATTGCTGGGCCACTTTGTAGCATCGCCATGGATTAATAATTCATTTTTTGTTGGCAGCCCACAGTACTTACAGAGCTCGGCGTGTTCCCAGGGGTGAAGCCCACACTCCTCGATACCACATACCTGTGGAACAGCTGCAGTTGCTGCAGGACGTGCATTTCAGGACAACAGAAATAGCTAAAATACTTGGAGTTTCAGTCGCAACTGTGAATTCAAGGCTAAGGTATGTTGCAAAGTGAGTAGCTGATATGACTTTAAGAATGGCATTATTGACTCATGCAGCATTTTATATACTCTGCCACTAAGTAATTTTGTTAAGAGTTTGTTTCTGGGTCCTGTGTGCATTCCAAGTAACGGCTTGTAATGACACATTCGCAGCTAAAAATAGCTAAGAACACTCCTGCAAACAAACCTTGGCTTGGCAGATGTTGCCACTGATAGTGTTCTGTGGGAAGTAATTGCGAAGCTGTTGAAGTTAGATCCGTAGGCAAAGAGTTAAGACATCCACATGCATTTGTGGTTGATGTATGATACTGGTAAAAATGTCCATAAACTAGATGTGTTCCAACTATTGGCTTTTGCTTGTTGGCAGAGAAAACGATATCCTTCAGAGGAGCAGTTTCTCACAAATTGCAGATGCTGAATTAGATTAGCTTGTTCGCCCAGCAAGGTGAGCAACTGGAAACAAAAAGATCGGGTTCAATTCAGTTGATGCAAGGTTAAAGGGCAAAGGAACGGTTGTCCAGGTACATATTTTTAACATTTTAAAAATTTTTACTGGAGCCTTTTAAAGAATAGCTCAGCAAATATTCAGAAATACCTGTTTCGTGGTACCTATTCAATTTTTAACAGCGTTTTTAAAAAACTTTTAAGGGCCAAAAGGTAGCTGACTTCTTATACATACTAAATTCATTTGACCCCTCGCAAATTGGAAGGTCAAAGAAGGTTGGTACATTTCCAGAAAACATCATTTCACTGACACAAAGCCATCCCTTTACTTAACCCATTTAGCCCTGACGCACTAGCGTTTGACATTGACAATGACAATTCATGGGTAGTGCCAAATTTCTTGGTGTCAGATATCATGGTCGATTCAGCTCCTGCAGCTGGTAAATAGTCCATTTGACACATTCAAAATGTGGAAATGCAGCCATGCGGTAAAATGGCTTAAGGCACTTAAACTGTGGCTCATTTCAGTGGCCAAAAGGTCACAAAATATTGTTGTCGGGGCTTTTGTTTTTACAACTGCTTCAAGGGTCTGTAGGCCCCCCACATCCTGAGAAAGGCTTGTTCCTGTCGGGACGTTAAGCAATGTACAATTCAATTCAATTCATGTAGGCCCCCAGGCGTGCACACAGACCCCATCTGAGTATAATAACGGGTCAGAAAATTTATTTAAGAAAAATTTCATCATTTCCATGTTCTTAAGTTTAAAATTAAATAACTGGTGAATTAAATATTCAAAGCCTAACTCCCTCTCCCTGAGTGATTGGTAATCTCTTTTACACACAACAGTGAGCACATGCGTGCGCGCAGGACAGACACATACACACACATGCATGCATGTCGACCACGTGTCTTCTTCGTGCTGAAACTATTAGAACACGCAACCAAAACCTCTGAAAGTGTCGCAGTGCTGCACACAGCACAGTATCTTCTTGGGCACTACTCGGTGGTGTAAAACAGTCAGAGGGTGATAGTATATATGACAGCGTCTTGTCGAAACCATAGCATTTGAGCTTTTTTTGCTTTTTTTTTCATCATTCCATCATTCAAAATCGCGTATGATTCGTGATTCGAAAGTGATAAGTAATTTGGCAATGCCAGCTGTTTATGCAGTTTAGTCATACATGTGAACTGTGCAAGTTGTTAATTTCCCTCCTTTTATTATTTTTTATTTTTTGTGTCCTTTAACAAAATCTGTTGTTTCTTTCTTCATGAAGCTGTGAGAGACATATCTGAAGGATGTCAGCTTGAGGTTACCATTGCTGCAGATGATGAAAGGCAGCTGCCAGCACCCACAGGTCAGGCAAGAGAAGTTGAACGAATCTCGTGCCCTTTGATGAATGACAGACTTCAGCTTCTCAAGGCTACTGTCGACCCGTTGTCCTCCAGAACTACATGCACAGCATGAGGTTGTCAGGAGTGCGGCTTTATGAGGATGTCCTGAGATTCATTGCCGACAGTTAAATATCTGCAGGGTAATAATGTGTTTGGGCACACTTTGTTTCCAGTTACACAATGCTTTCAGTGGCATTTACATTAAAACGATTACATGCCCATGGGCCAGTCACACCTCCACTTGTTAAAATTAATCATGTATGCCTGCTACTAAAGTGTTAGTAAGGACTTCATAAATACGCAGTAAAGAATTCTTGACAACCAGGTATGTACTTCCCAATGCAAGGCATCATTCAGTGTAACTGTAAGCTACTTTGTGGGTTAAATACAAACTTTTCAAAGATGTGGACCATGTATTTTTTCTATGCTCTGACTTGAAAGACAGATTTTCCCACGCAAACTGTCTGTTCAAGGGTGATGCTTACCGATGTGTGCATGCAGTTTAAAGTAGTCTCTATGAAGAGCTAATCAGCATCTGCACATGGTTAGTGCTAGTAAGTTACTATCAGTATGATAGTGCTCCTGTGGCATGTAATTGATGCAGCAAGAGTACACAGTGACTGAAAACATGATACATGAGGAAAACGGTGAAAACATTTGGGTGGTTGTTACTTTGCTTAACTTCCATACAGCACCAAGACTTTCTCAGGATGCAGCATGCCAGTAAAAGAAAAGTAGACAGCTAGTACCCAGACAGACTATACCTGTGCACCATAGTCATACTAGTGCAAGATGAAAAATATTTACTTTCCTATTTCTCATGCTTATTTGGGTTCAATTGAGTGTTTTCTGGTACTGTGCCCCAGACCTGATTTCATACTGGTACCGTATATAGAAGACTTCGGGATGAAATCATCCTAGTGTTTGACTCCAGGTTATTCATTGCAGTAGATTGTGTATTTTGTTGTTTTATTTTTAAGCTTACCTGTTACCTTTAGTAACAGCAATAGGAAATATAGCTTTGAGACATTAACTGCGTATTTTTGTGAAATAAACATGTACTTTCTTTACAGTTTTCTGAATTTTGTGTAATTTGATAACGTTACAGATTTTGTTTGGACATGGTGAATGGAACGCACAAATACAAGGTTTAGTCTGTGAACTGTTTTGAGTCGACCAAGAGATGGGTATCAACCATTCCCAGTTGCAAATGCAAATATTAGTGATTGATAATATGGTTTGCAACACTTCCCCTTGCATGTCAGGAGGAGATAAAATGAACAAGAACTCCAATCCTGTGACACTATTGTGACGCAATTAGTGATGATAGTGTTGCATGCGATATGTTCGCTGATGATGCTGCTTACATATTATTGTTTATTTTTAGTCTGCCTGAGCAATTAAGCTTGCCTCGTGGGTTTTTTGTTGATGCAGATAACATTTTAATAAGACATGCGCATGTTAATGTAACCATCTGTTGCACAAGTGTTTATGTTTGAAAAGTGATGGCAGATAGTTTGGGGCTTTCAAGCACTGTAGAGCAAACCTGTTGTTAGTTGCAAGTTATACAAATGCTAATTGGCAGCATGCATGATTATAAAGATAATTGTCGTTGGCTTAACGACTACCAACCCCCCCCCCCCCCCCCCCACATACTCCACCCATCCATTGGGGGCGGTCCGTGGCGCAGTGGTTAAGACGCTTGCCACCAATGCTAAAGGTGCGAGGTTCGATTATGGGTTCCGTCGTCGGACTTTTCTCCTGTAGTAAGTGTCACCGTTAATTCGGGCGGATCGTCGGGGGTTCTTTCTCCGGGTACTCCGGCTCTTCCTCCCCCTCCCCCTCCCCTATGGTACCGGTTTCAGGTCACTTTATAAAATTTCAAATACAAGCGATCAAAATTTCCAAAACCTCAGTAGTTGAGCTGACCCCTCGCACCACGTGAATATCCTGTGTTTGTCTTCAGTGTGTGTCACGTGAGCGTGCGTGTTGGGTTCAGTTTGCTGCGCTTTGAGCCGATTCCCAGAATAGAGGAAAGCGCCTATATAATAACCGGTATTATTGGCATTTCTATTTTGTTTTAACTATTGTGCCAATTTCTGTTTTTTTGTTGTTTTTTTTGGTTGGTTATTTTTTTGTAAGCGCCCTTCCAGCACTCTAGTCAGTATTATATGTCACTGGAAGCAATTTTTAAATACTTTTTTAAAATTCTGTGTTGCTAGAATCAATATGCCAGGTCATGGTTGCCTGCATATTTACATTTATTATTAATATTATGGTTTCATGGTTACATTTTTTTTTTGTACCGATGCCAGTTGATCAGTATTATGTACATGAATTTGACACTCTTTTTAACATATTACATCCTGATGCTGATTTTGTCAGATTTGCTTATTGTCCTATGAAGGCTACATTAATACAGGGTTCGTAGCGATTGGGAAAGTTTGTGAAAGTTTGGGGAAAATAAAATCCTTTTTCCAGGCCCTGGAAAGTCTTTGAAAAATGACATTTTTGGGGAGGGTTTGTGAAAGTTTGTGAATTTTACAATTCTGCTTACTTTGCTTTTTTTCGAATTTAAAAAAATAATGTACAAAACAAACAAAATACACGCACACAAACAAAACAAATAAAATCCGGCTGCCAGAAAGCTACGCAAAAACGTACTTTCGATTTCGACCGGATGTACTTGCGAATGATTATTTCCCTTTAATATTATTTCCGGTCACATCGCTCACTCATTGACCATGCCCGGCGCTTGTGTTTTTAACGATTTGTGGCTTGAAGCTTCTAAGTATAAACAGTGGCTGAGGAAAGATTCAGCCAACAAACGCTCAGCTATTTGTGCAGCATGCCGAAAATCAATCGACATTGGATTAAAACTTTTAGTGCAGGTCTTGAACTCGTTAATTTTCAAGTTTGTGTATTGGTGTGTTCGAGCATTCAGTGTTCACGACTTATAGTCCGGAGCGTAAGTATTTTTTTTTTCATTCCACAATTAAAATAACCCCCACCCCCACCCCCACTACTTTGGGTTATATTGGTCTTTGAATTTATAGCAAAGGGTACTTGAAAGTTTGTGGATTTTGTGGTGATTTTGTGCTGGGAACCCTGTTAATATTACGCGACAGATCAACCATTTTAGTTCATGGGTAGTGCCAGAATAGCTTGGTGCCTCAGGTGCCAAGCTATTCTGGCACCACCCTTGAACTATCATAGTCAATTAATTTCAAGCAGGAGTGTCTTGTCTTGTCTTGCCGTATACGCCCACAATCAAACATGTTGATCATTATGGCACTTGAGAGGAAGGTTTTGTATGCATGTCAAGTACGAATGCGGAGCTAATAATAAATCATGTCGCTACATGAATCAGGCCATGGAAAATGTGAGTGAAGGGGGGAAATGCTGGGGATGGCGGGTGTTGTGGGGGGGGGGGGGGAGGAGGGGGGAACTGGAGGGCTTTATTGGGAGACCCCCGACACCAAGGTGTCAGCAGTCGGAGCCTCCAGCGCCTCACTGTTGAGGGCATTCCACTCCTTTATGGTTCGTGGCAGGAAAGAGGCGGCTCTACATTGGGTCCTGCACGAGACTTGTTTGTACTGCTTGTTGTGGCTGCGGCGTTGGCGCGATATCGCCTGTTCCACTTTCCCATTGATGATGGGGCAGTTCGCAGCGCCACTAGTGATCTTGCGCAGCATCTTTAGGCGTGCAGTGCGACGTCGATCCTCTAGGGACGGGGCCACCCCAGTGACTCTAGCATGTCCCTAACACTCGATGTGTCGTGATAGCGGTTAGTAGCAAACCGGGCGGCGCGTCTCTGAACTGCTTCCAGCCGGTCGATGCCTTTCTGGGTGTGAGGGTCCCAAACAGATGCTGCGTATTCCAGGATAGGACGGACGTAGGCCATGTAAGCTCGCTCCTTGATGGCCGTAGAGCTCACCTTGAGATTCCTTCTCAGGAAGCCCAGTGTCTTACTGGCCTTGTTGGCGATGCCCCGAGGTACTTTGCCTCAGAGACTGACTCAAGGGTGTAACCGTGTAGGGTGTAACCAGCCTGTAGAGGACGTCTGCTCCTCGTGACTGGCAGAGTTATGCACTTGTCAGGGTGGAACTGCATGTCCCAGCTCTTCTCCCATTGCTCAAGGCGCTGGAGGTCTTGCTGTAGCTGGGCTTGCTCTTGGTTGCTAGTTACCACTCTGTATACGGCTGTGTCGTCTGCAAACAGTCTTGTCAGTGCAGTCAGTCGGTCCGGTAGATCGTTGATGTAGGTCAGGAATAAGCATGGCCCCAGCACCGACCATTGGGGGACCCCAGATCGCACACTGACAAAGGAAGAGCAGCTGCCGTTGACCACCACAGCCTGGCGCCTGTCGCTAAGGAAGCTGGCGACCCATGTGAGCACCGTATCGTGGATGCCGTAGCAGCGGAGTTTGTGGACCAACAGACTGTGGTTGACTCGGTCAAATACCTTCGCGAACTCCATGATTAGGACGTCCGTCTGCTGTCCACCTTCCATGTTGCACGAAAGCTCCTCGACAAACTCCAGGAGTTGGGTCTCACACGACCGCCCTCTTCGGAAGCCATGTTGGTTGTCATGAAGGGTGTTGTTGGTGTCGAAGTGGTGCATGACGGCGCAGACGACTATGTGCTCCATAAGTTTGCAGGCCACACACGTCAGGGATACTGGTCTGTAGTTGGCAGGATTGTATTGTTCGCCCTTCTTGAAAATCGGTGTGACGTGTATCAGGATGAAAAGGGTTAATAAGGACATGTCATATGAAATTCTTTTCTTTTCATAACCAATGTTGTTTGTGCCAAATCCTGTATGTTTAGGAGGAAATTTTGTCTCCAATCGAATTGTCAGTATATTCTGTTAATCTGTAAGAAAGTTAATCATGGGCGCAGTTTAAGAATGCGCTGTATACAAAATCTGTTATGTGTACAGATCCCATTGCCAGTACCTCAACATCTGTGTGTATATTCAGAGATGGTTTTTGTATGTCATGTATCAGAACAATTGTTTTTGCTAATTGTGGGCATGTTTTTTTGTGTATTGTCACAGACAGGTTTGTGTGGGTGGGTGGGTGGGGGTTAATTAATCAGTTGAATCCTGCCTGAGGATGATTTGTTTTAACTTCAGATTGCCCTGTGAAAGCTATGTTATGGGTAAGGAGACATACATCAACCATTTTAGTTCAAGGCTGGTGCCAGAACTGTGCACAAAGCTGTTCTGGCACTTTTCTTGAGCTATCATAGTCAAATTATTTCAGGCAGAAATTATCAGATGAAAATGGTTAGCTGAGATAATCATTGTCCTTAATTATTCATATTGCATGCTTATAATTACTATCGGTATAGTTAGAGTGTTTTCTATTTTTAAAACTGAGAATCAGATTAAACTTGTGCATCACTGTGAATCTATGAGTTCAGGCCTTTCTTTTTAAGTTGTGTTTTGAGGTAGGTGTTACATGTTTTGATGAACGTTTGATTTGATCTTGCCATGCAAAGAGAAAATGGCAATTGTCCAGGCCTAGTGTTGGCTCATAATGAAGCTAACTATCAGATTTATATATGTTTGGATGATGGTCTTTTTCCTCAGATGACTGAAAGCTGGATTAAATTACCAATATCCAAATCTGGGACAATACTATACAGTTTGGAAAAAGGTTGGCAGAATATTTGCTACATGTTGGCACCAGAATGGATTAAGCTTGGCACTATGTTGGCAGCCAATATTCATCATACTGGTTCTAGGATGGATCCAGCTTGGCACTATATTGGCAGCCAATATTCACCATACTGGTCCTAGGATGGATGCAGCTTGGCACTATAATGGCAGCCAATATTCACCATACTGGTCCTAGGATGGATCCAGCTTGGCACTATATTGGCAGCCAATATTCACCATACTGGTCCTAGGATGGATCCAGCTTGGCACCATACTGGTTCTAGGATGGTTCCAGCTTGGTACTATATTGGCAGCCAACATTTACTATATTGGCCCTAGGATGGATCCAGCTTGGCAGCCAACATTTACCCGATATTGGGCCAACATCGGGCAAATTTGCACTTCCAATATTGGACCAATATCGACACCCATATATCGGCCCAATATCTAAGCCAATATTGGACCTATATAGGTGTGCTGGCTGGGGCGATACACACTCCCGATAAGGATTTGTAAGTAATTGACACACGCCTACAAAACACACTACAGGACATTAACAGCTGGTGCAGTAACAATTCCATGATCTTAAACCTTGCAAAGACTAAATGTATGGTTTTAAGTACCCGCTAAAAGCATCAGCTCGGCTCTCACTCAGCTTGTCCCTTCAAGGCAAATCTATCAGCCAGGTAACGGAACATAGTCTTCTCGGTGTTACTGTAGATAACCAGTTTCAATGGCAATGCCATCTTAGTAATATTATTATGTAAGACAATATCAAAGAAACTGTTTATTTTATCCAAGTTAAAACATATAGCTAATGCAGAAACACGAAAACTGTTATTCAATGCCCACATCAGGTCACATATAGATGATGCTTCTACAGTGTGGGATGGCGCAAGCGAGGTCCAGTTAATGAGGCTGAACTCTCTTCATCGTAGAGCTGCGAAGATTATCCTTTCAGACCCTAACTCAACAACGGATAATAAACTGAAAACCTTAGAAATTCTCCCCTTGAAAAACCATTTGTTATACAAGAAGGGAATAACAATGTTCAAAGTATTGAATAACAGACTCCCCGAGTATATTAAAAAAAATGTTTTCCCTCCCGGTATCAACATACTCCAGATCAAGGCAGTCCATTACTGTGCCACGACCTAGTATCGATCTCAATAAGAAAAGTTTCGCATTCTCGGGTGCTAGCATGTGGAACACATTGCCCAAAAATGTTACAACATCAACAACAATCGTCTTTTAAAACCATTCTCTTTAACTACCTCACCTCATCCTCGTAAGATTTTCACAGCAGCCTGCACTTGCAGTGTACGATTTTCCCCTTTCTAACTCTTCAATTCAGTTATATCTTCAGTTAATACAAGATGCTAATACTGTACGTATTGAGTGTATGTGTGTGCGCACGTGTGTGTTTGTGCTTGTGTCTATGAATGTATGTATGGATATGTACACCTTCACAAGTGTGTGTATGTGTGAGATTTTCTATGTTTATTTCCACTTCTTCAATGATTTATTTCTTAAAAGTTTATATTTCAATTTTTGGTTCTTTTTATATTTTATTTTTCCCAATTTAAAGATAATATTTTGTGATTTGTGCATTATATGTAAAGTAGATTAGTAACAGCAAGTTCAGAAAATGGTTTCACCAAAACTTTCACCGTTGTAAAATAAAGAATCATTGTCATTCTCTCTCTCTCTCTCTCTCTCTCTCTCTCTCTCTCTCTCTCTCTCTCTCTCTCTCTCTCTCTCTCTCTCTCTCTCTCTCTCTCTCTCTTTCTTTCTTCAAACTAGCTATGTCCTACATTTCAAGTAAATATGACAAAAATTACGGACTCTAATCTGGGTGAACCGACTTTCTATAAACGGTTTTTATGTCTTCAATGAGACATCCAGTTCAAAATGCTCGGAGGCTCTCTTAACCATCCCTTAAATAAAGTATTTCACCAAGTTTCAAGTGAGCTTGTATGGCCAGGACAGCAATATCTGAGATTCTCATGTCTACATACATACACACACACGCACACACACATACCGCCTTTTGTGACATACTAGACATGACGTAATTTTTATCTTATTATTCATTTGTCAGAGGTTTGGGCCTCAGTGCCCACCTTTGACATCATGGATATGCTATTAAATTCGCCCCACCGCGACCAATCCTAAAAAGTCCCTTCCATAAATAGAGGGGACTTAAAAAAACAACAAAGCAAAGAAATTTAAAATAAAAAGAGTATAATACATTTAATTCACACAGAGTATAATAATTTAATCCATTGCCACAAAATATTTAAACATAAATTAAGGGTTGCTTCAAAAATACGAACTCAGAAACGTTTGCTTTAAATATTTGAGCTCAGAAACGGCCCAGTTATCTTCTCTTTGAATGTCAACTTATTATCGTGGTCCGTTCATAGCGTAATGTGTTCCAATAAATAGCATAGGGGATGAAACATCATGGGACGAACGGTCTGGGCGAATGCACGTAGGGTGAAGATAGGCATAGATCAAGAGGCTCAAAGAACAAGCCCTTCGAAGCTTTCTAACGCTAAATAAACAATTTTTGCGGCACCTTCAACTTCAAATATAGGAATATTACGACTAAGTACTTAATAACATGTGGTTATTTGGGCTTAGGAGAAGTTATTCCGACTGTTTTGGGACAGCGCGATCTTGTAACAAGGGAAGTAATCGTTTACTAGTACAACTAAATCAACTTTAATGTAAACCAAACTTCTAACACATTATTATTTTGTGTTTAGGTACGCAATAAAAGTATGGATATGTTTTTTTTTTATAGCTTAGGACAGGTTATTCCGGGTTTTAGCAGTACCCCGCGGAATATGCTTGATGAGGGTGTCAGTAACCCCTGCGGTTATCTGTAAGCGCTTATCTGATTGGCTGTTCATAATAGAACATGTAAAAAGTGACTTATTACACGTTCTAATACTACGCGGTTTGGATTGGCTGGTACATTGACTTATTACATGTACTATGTCGGTCACGGGGTCGATTTGTGAACTCTGCTGATTGCACCCCCCCTCATCCCCTGGCACGGCTGTTCAAGGTCAGGCGCGCGCGCGCGGGCCAAAAGATAAGGAGCCGCGCGTGTAGCCTCCCTCGATACCGCCCACTGACAGCACAGAGCTGAGCGCAATGTTTTACGCGAGCACGCGATGTGTGTATAACATGCCCAGCATCTTGCCGTGTACCGCTTGGCTTGCCCCACCATCTTCCCTCCGGCCACCATTACACACTCTCTTCAGTACACCTTCCTTTCACAATGGACGACAAGCTCTGTGCTGGAACTTAGTATGTAGCACACCACCACCCCTTCCCTCCACCACCACCGCCCCCCTTCCCTACCCCTCCACCACCGCCATGGTTCCTATCACTTGACGCGCTGAGCCGAAGACATCACCCCTCCACCCCCTCCACCGCATCTCCTGTACACTATGTCCACCCATCACATAAACAATCCAGACCAAAAAGGTGACTGCCAAGCGTGTGAAATGCAAAGAAGTACCCAACGGAGAAAGAAACACGCTTAGAAAAAACGGTACAACACAATTTATTAATATTTCGGGTAAATACCCTTTGTCAAAATAGACAAACAAACAGAGACATTAGCCGCTACTTATCTTCAGATGCAGAAGGAATGTGTTAAGATAAGTAGCGGCTAATGTCTCTGTTTGTTTGTCTATTTTGACAAAGGGTACTTACCCGAAATATTAATAAATTGTGTTGTACCGTTTTTTCTAAGCGTCAGTGTTTCTTTCTCCGTTGGGTACTTCTTTCCACCCATCACATAACACGCGCCGCCGCCAAGACTCCAAAACCCACACTTCAAAACATCAACTCCACTGAGAACCCCATACAAAAAAAATTTTGAGACGGACTCTACGCGAGTTCGGCAACTGTGGAGATTAGCTCTGCATGAACGTTACACCAAACACCCTCTGCCCCCTGGTTACAGAGCCGAATGGATTGACCAGGACAGTGACAAGACGAAATAGACTCTGCCATCTTTCCCCTGCAAAATGATGCCATGCCCTACATAGTACCCTGACTAGTACGAGTCTACAGGGGCCCAGGCAAGAAACTCGCCGTCGCTATCACTATCCGTTTTACACCACTTGTCTGATCAGAGCCCAGGGAGCACGCTGCCAAGACTGGATAGATAAAGAATTTGAACCGCTCAAAGACTGTGCCGTGGAAAACTGAAATGTTGTCTGCCCAGCAGTCTCCATCCCTAACACCCCCCGCCGATCAGCTGGCCCTGCCACCGCCCTCCCCCGCCAAAGTCAGTCGACACGTACCCCCAGGCCTCCAATCTCTCACCTCCACACAGCAATGGTGTGGTGACTTTTAGCGGCACATCACCCCGCCCATTCTGAGAACTTTCAGTATTTTAACTGAGCTGAAAAGTTAAAGTACCTCACTATTTTTTTTAGCATTGTCAAGTCACATATTATGTCGACTGAGTCACTCTCGCCGAGGTTGGGTCAGTCGACGCCGAGTGGATGCCGGACCCAACCGCTTGACCGCTTATTGCACGCTTGGGCCTATTACTCCATGGCGGGCTTTGCCGGATTGCTAACTAAAGCTTCACCCATACATCGGGTTCTGCTTAGTTCGGGTTTAAGGTTGTATACTATACCTACATTTTTTAATTGAAAACTGCCGCTTATAGGGTTTTTTGAGAGCCTTATTGAGTCTGGAGGCTATTGCCACCCTGAAAGACCCATGGTCCCGGGCATATTTGTAAGTTTCAGCCTTTTGCGTGACCTACCCCATGTGCGAAAACACGCAAAATAGCTGATTTCAGAACACAATAAAAATTTATCGAATAGTGTGTTAAAATGATAAAGAAACATTTCGGTCACTTCATAAAGTATGTTAGTATTTTCTCGTAAAAAAAGTGTGTTCTGATAATTGGAATTCTAACTGTAATCGATAAAAGTTTATGTTGTAAATTCGCAAATTGCCCGGATGTTATCAATAACATTACAAGTGTTTGCAATGTTGGGCAATTGCTCAGGCCCTTTTTATTCGATAAAATCGTACTTTAGATCATATCACACACATTATTTATGAAAAAATGAGGGGGTCCCGCGCAAAAATTGGCACTTTGGGTCGTTTGCGAGTGCGTTTTCAAAAAGGGATACAAGCGATGTCTGACTTCCGGCAGATCATATCTCCGCCGTAGCCGTCCCAAGCCCGCATGAGAAAGGAGGAAATCAACTACCAAACCAACAAGTATAACCTACGTCCAAACTGTTGCAAACTACTAGTCTTCGATCACTATTAGTGACAGTGGGAAAGTAAACTGGAACAAACAACAACGGGAGATACGGGATGAGAAGGTTTATCTATAAGTAATTAAATGCACCAGACATCACTTAGTAGTTGAGTTAGTACAGTGGTAAAATACTCTTTTTGCCACGCAGGTAACCAGGGTTCAATCCCCGTAGACGGATATTTTTTCCCTGCTCAAAAATTAGAAACCCATACAGTTTCTACTTCGCTAAATGAAACAAACGCACACACACACAATATATATATATATATATGTTCTTTTTTTTATGTAAAATATGCGATTATCATCATCACCTTTGTAATGTGGATGTTAAACCATGAACCAACCAACAAACCATTTTCAGTCTTGGATAAAAATGCATACTGGTTACCTCGGTACATTTGTTCATTTAATTTTTTTCAGCCAGGCATTGCGAGCATGTTTACATTCATTCAATCATTCACAGATTCACTGATGAAAAAGAACACCAAAGAGTGTTGTCACAGGGTGTTTTTTTTTTAATTTTTCTGGCATCATCTACAAACATTAATTAATGAATAATGTGAATTTGTTTTAATATACCTGCTGCAAGCAATGCTACATGCTCCTTTGGTGTCTCCGTGAAAGCAGGTCGGTGAACATCTCTGGTTGAAAGATGTTTGTGAACAGATTGGTAGTGGATGTACCTATGTCTCCAGCTGAATCTCAGTTTCCCAGCAGTTTTTGGTTACAAATTATAAGGAAACAAAACAAATGTCACATGTTTCAATATGCCCCGTTATGTTTGCACATGATCATTGTGAGTAAAGAATAATATCTTTGTTTATTTTCAAAAGAAACGCTGTATTTGCAGACATTCATTTAAAGTATATATGTACAGTCAAGTATGTTGAAAGCATTATTAGGCTACAATGCACATAGGCACCCATACAAAAGTAACTACCTCAAATACAAAATGTTAAATGTTTAGGGCTTAACATCTTTTGTCCATAAGGTGATTTCAAAGATGGGTCACAGAAATAGGGTCTGAACAAATTTTGACCCAAGCTGTATTCAAACCCAGGACCTTTGGGATGAGAGTCAAGCACACTACCACCGAGCCACCCAGCTCCCCCTCAAAATACAGCTTTACTGTGGAACAACATATTTTAACTACATTATTCACATTTACATTGACAAAGTGCTGACTTTATACAAGCTAGTGGGTGGAGAACAGTGGAGCTGAAGTTATTTTCAGTTGTGTGCATGCCAACCGAGACTGACACCGGCAACCACTTGCTCATGAGGTATTTATTTGGGAGCCAACTACACAGTATATAAAAGAAGGGGGATAGGAGAGAAGGAATGACAGACTTATCATTTAGAGCCTTCTACTACATATATTATTTCCCTCATATATATATAACACGAAGAGTTTTTGCGTTCCCGGCTGACGGCCATCTTATTCTGTATTAAAATTTCACTGATGACAATGGAATGCTTAACACAATATATATATATATATATATATATATATATATATATATATACATACATACATATATATATATATATATATATATATATATATATATATATATATATATATATATATATATATATATATATAATATATATATAGAGAGAGAGAGAGCATCACTGAAGTCCTGATATAACTAAACATTGCACATCCCACTACGTTATAACAGTGAAATTCAGTGTCCAGCCACCACTACACTACACACATAACACATACTGTGCACAATGTTGGTATGAAAATCAAACAATACTGTTACCAGTACCACACTCTGTCCCATTGCAGCACAACTAAGTGAAATGCAGTCTCACGCCCCATAACATATACTGCACAATGCTGATGTCAACATAAAATACCGTAACAACTGCATAACAAGGGTAAAATGCACTGTGTCACCTAGTCTGCATAATATAGGCATACACACCAAACAATACTTTTACTGCTCTTGATACAAAGTCTGTGCAGTCCACCATATCACAACACTGCAAAATACATCAGTGCTACGCTGGCAGAGTGCCTACAATACAACCCGAAACGCTGAAGGTAAATTCTTTGTAAGGCACTGCAACACTAACCTGCGAAAGTTTTGTTTTTCTAACAGAGTTGCCATTGTTTGGAATGAGTTACCAGTTTCATTAAAAAAAGCACCTAACATAAATTCTTTACAAACCAGATGGACGAATTACCAAAATTTAAAGAGTTTTTCTATTCATATGATGAATCATTTATAGGAAAATTTCATGAATAGCAGACTCATAAAGTAACTTAAGAAAGAAAGGACATTTGCAAAGGCCTCACGGCCTATTTTGTCCTCACACTACTACAGTCTGCACCATGCCGGCTATTAATATAAGCAATACTCTTCAAAAACTCAACATGGTGCAGGCTATCGTGTCACAACTGATTGCACATTGCATAGCACTTAGCAGCCACCACACACAACCTGGTACTGTGCACAATGTTGGCTTCAGTTTTACTTTGTTTATTTAATTTTGGACCTGCTGGGGGCATGAGAAAAATCACAAAAGAACTTACATGATTGCGCTCAAAAATTAACTACACATGAACACATGTTCCTTAGACAGCACAAATGACTTGTATGGACACAGATCATAGTTAGGTCATTCTGTTTGCTGGTATGTGTCATGTACAGTACGTCTGGAAAACATGTGAAATGAACCATGTGATTAGCAATTCTGATACGATAAGTAAAGCTACACAGCTGAAAGTCAACGATTGACAGAGGAAGAATAAATAATAAAACAAACAAAGTACAGTACATATCATATGCCTATGATCAGTTATCAACCAACCACTGAAAACTGCTGTGACAGATGGAGGGTAATGCAAGAACTACATGGTCAACTCACTCTTTAGAAGTATTGCGATTTTCATTGAGCAAGTCCACATTTGGTATATTTTGAGCAGAGGGTTTAATGACATATATGTATATATATACTACACTACATACCTACCCCCCCCCCCCCCCCCCCCCTCTCCCCCGGCTGCATTTCTATATTTTGGCACACCCTCTCTTCAGAAAGGACCCATGGGTGTTATACTCTGAGGCCAATGACCATTTTCAGAATGTATATCATTTATAATCATGCAAAGCGGAGCAGTGATAAGTTTTCTCCTTGTTTCACACCGACGCTGCAAAAAAATCTATCTGTACCACTGTTTCCTAACTCATAAGAGTCAGCTGTGGAGTACATATTTTGAATGACTGATGTATGCCAGTATTTCGGAACTTGTCACAAAAAAGACCTGTTTATATGCTGAAATTTGAAATGTCTTCGAAAAATGAACACATTGGCAGTAAAGGGGTTTTTCCCTGGATAATCAAAAACTAATACAAATTAAGCTGCGTTTCCAAATCGTGACATGACAGGAGAGTGCAGTAAGGCAAAGGCGTTTGCTGCATTGCGAAGGATGTGACTGTCCAAAACCTTGGCATTGTGGCTGGACAGCAAAATAACAGGACGTTTGCCCACAGGACAATCAGTTCACTTCCTTTGCCTTCCTGTCGGTTGGCCATCCCGGAGAGACGTACCCGCTGAACTCTTCTTCAATGTGGCTATTGCAACCTGCAAAAGATAATTAAGAATCAAAAAAAAGTTTTGAAATGCACATTATGCGTGCATATATATGTGTTTGCAAGTATTTTTACAAAGTACATACATGCATAATAATTATGACAGTATTCAGAGCAAGAACAAGAAAGACAATGAATGTCCTTATGGTTTACGTGTATGACCAATCCACATAATACGTCCAACCTGTGTGACCTTGTGTGAGGAGAAACAATTTGTGTCAAAATCTGACCATTTTTTACCCCTTTCTGGACCCCCCCCCCCCTCCCCCCGTGACCCTGACCTTTGAAAGGTCACAGCAGTTGGTATGTTTAGAAAGATTGTACCACAAAGTACCCTGGTGCCAAGTTGGACGTCTGAGGCTTAAATAGTCTCTGAGGAAATACCAATGTTAAAGTTGCCTACAGATAACAGACAGTCGACGGATGACCCATTACAAACACTTAGTTTTGCTATCACACGTGAGCCACATATGAGACACAACTGAGCTTTAAATGACCACAATGGGTGTATAAATATATCTAGAATCAGCATCACAGTGTAACTTGCAGAAAATGTTTCATACAGGACACGTTTAACATATTGCTGTTTAGCAACAGTACACACTGGACCAAAAACCGACCCCACCACCCCCACACTTTGGTACCGGTCTCAGGCCACTTTACAAATTTCAAATACAAGCGATCAAAAATCTCAGTAACTTCAGTAGCTGAACTGGCCCTTTGTCTGTCTTGTACTGTGTTTGTACTGTGTTTGTCTTAAATGGCGTAAATCCGTGTCTGTTTCGTGAGTGTGTGTGTTGGGTTTCAGGCGTGGCGCTTTGAGTCGATTTCCCCAAAATTGAGAAAAAGCGCCTATATAATAACGGTATTATTATTATTTATTATTAAAAGCTGGTATTCAGTGTTTTCTTGTCATTCTTGCACTAAGTGCTTATTAAAGAAAATGACAGTATTTGCAGACTTGCACAAGCCTCTAGTTTCCAAATCAAATGCAATATGGTGCCACTTGTTGACAGCAAGTGATTTTAGCATTCGGTCTTGTAGAGAATGCTGGTACTGTACTACACCATCTTCAAAATGAAAAAAAGCATTACAGTATGATGTGTTTATTCACACCAGTTGTGTTTTGTTATGAACCTGATTCTATTCACAAATCAACCGGTATGATTTACCTCGAGTCCAGGAGAATAGTTGATCTACTGGAACTGGCATTGCCTGCTTTCAGCTGTGACCTTCTCCTTTTGAGCAAACATGACCTGACTAGCTCCTGCCTCTTCTTGGTGTAGGCGTCATACTTCTGTGTTCTGTGCTTGTTTTGAAAGTATACCCTCTGGGTGCGACTCTGCAGTGCGACGTCAACAGCAGCATTGACCTGAAATTAAATACATGTTTATTAACGTGTTGTTTAGCAGCATGCCAATTTTACATCTGATCTTATTTCAGGGTGGGTTGGTTCCAAACTCCCCAAAAAGGGACTTTGTTATAGCATTATAAACAATTCGGGGCCAGGGCGGGAGGGCTCCCCCCCCCCCCCCCCCACCCCTGCCCAATATGCCCCTACATTTAGTTTACGCATTACTACCTTCAAACTAATGTGAAATAAACTGTAAACACCACAAACAACAATGGTGAAGCCTGGATCGCTCATGTGCATTTAAAACTGATCATTTACATAATCTGCACTGTGTGACCTTTCCAAAAGGTGACTGAAATTTAAGTGCCATGAGTCTCCGCATCAGAAAAGGGCTGGCTTTTGTACTTGTGCATAATTTTATTACGATTTAAACTACTGAAAATCCAATGAACAGCAACAGCACAACATTATTTGAGAAAAAATATCTATTGTCAAAATATGGCTATTTTTTTTACCTATTGCTTGATTTCTCATGACCTTTGGTCTTAACTCAAACTGGTATGCTAAGACAGGTCTTGCCACAAAGTATCCTTGGACCACGTTGAAGACTGTGGTTTGAATAGTCTCCAAGAAAATGCCAACATTACCGTTTACCATGGACGACGAATGGCCCAGAACATAGCCTCACACTTGCTGCACACATGAGCCAATGACAGAAAGCATTACAGTATGATGTGTTCATTCACAATCACACCATAGTTGTGTTTTGTTCTGCACCTGATTCTAGTCACAGATCTACCGGTATGATCTACCTTGAGTCCAGGAGAATACGTGTCGCCTTCCTTCACTTCACTTGAGCTGTGGCCTTGGTGTAGGCGTCATACTTATGCGCTTGTTTGCAAGTAAGTCCTCTGGGTGAGAGTACTGAGACTCCACAGTGAGAGGTCAACAGCAGTATTGGCCTGAAATGAAATACACGATTATTAGTATTACTGTGTTGTTCGGCAGCATGATAATTTCACTTTGTGTGAACTAAATGCAGGAGCAGATTATTACTTTCAAAATAAATGTGACATAAACTGTGTACACCGCAAAGAACAAACAAGAATTGCAGTCTGTACGCCTCATGTGCATAACTAATTCACATATAAGTATAAACTGTGTGACCTTTTCAAAACTGAGGTAGCTGACATAAGTGTCACAAGTCTCAACATAAAGGCTTGCTTTTGTACTAGTGACATTTGTATTTTCTCTACAAATTACAATTATGCATTTTTCTAAAGTTTGTCAACCTTCTGTGACTCTTGACCTGTGTAAGGAGTCAACCAAATTAGTATCTATAAGATGAGGAAGATTTCATCATCAGCTACCCTTGTGCCAAATTTGATAGGGAAATTGCAAAAACTTTGATACAAACCGCAATCATACAATGAAAAAATAAATAAGCATATATCACACATTCCAAGGTCATCCAAAATGGTAGTCAACAAATATTAGGGTTTCAGTCAAAGTAGCGTAGGTTTAATTTAACATACATACATACCTATAAAGTACTAGGTAACCCTTTTACTCCTGATACACCCACTGCTTGACATAAATGTGACTATGATAGTTCAAGGGTGGTGCCAAAATCGATCGGCGTCTCATCCGCCAAGCTATTCTGGCACCATCCTTGAACAAAACAAAAAAGAAATGCTGGACTTATATCCTAATCTGTAATATAGCCTTTATAAGACAGCAAGGGAATGGATGAGCAAATTAAGTTACTAAGTACTGGAAGCAGTTACTGAGTTAGAGGTTTATAATGCCAAATTCTCCCTTAGCAGGACTTTTTTCTACACACAGTACGTTTTCCTAGATAATAAGCACTGGCACTGGTTTAATATAACTACAATGTCGACTACATACCCTCCACTTATTAGTAAAGGCTCTCCGAAAATGTATGGAAATGTTCTACTTCTAGGTGGTGACTGACATGGCCGGAATGCCCCCCCCCCCCCCCCCCTTCTCAACCCACAATAAAATGTAGTCTTCTTCATTGCAGGTAGGCAGTGACGACGGCACTAGTACCGTGGGGACTTAAATTTCCATGCATACACGGACAGTTAGCTATGGGGGTTTCACGCCGTGCAGGTGATATCTCACGGCGGTGCATAAAAGGGTTGGACGCTGAACCAGTGAGATATGCCACTTATATTACGACAGTTTGCTTCTGCTAGTACCTCGTGTTCTAATCGCTTAGCAAACACCACCACAATTTAGTTGCTGAGATTTTGTTGTTTTCCTGGCTGCCACGTAGACTGCTTCCCGTCTTTGCTTGGCCCGTTCTTTTTTTTAAACTTCAGATTCCGAATTATATTGCGTGTTGCTTGGCGCTATTACGCAGGTTATGCCTTACGCTCGATGACTTGTCGCAACTTATGCAAAAGTATCTTATTTCTGAGGAAACAAAACATTTTACGCATAGAAACAGTCAGCGTACACACCTATTTCAGACAGTATATCTCTTTTATCAATTATCGATAAATTGAGCTTGTTTGCAATACGACCTGACGTACGGCGTTTTTTTTTCCTGTGAACTCCAGTCTCAGGTCACGGCAGACGCAAGATAGCGGTATCTAAATGCGCAGAAAAGATGCGCGAAAGAGGTGTGTCCTACAGGCCACGGACCACAGTGGTGTTTCCGTACTGTCCAGTCTCTTAGCCTTAGTCAATCCCCCTTAGTCAATCCCAGTCATCCCCTAATTGTTCAATTCCCTAAAAAGCACTACCGCCCACCAGCTGCACATTTGCCATGCATAAAATACAAAAAAAACCAGCACATGACCCGTCTCATTTCTTACTACTCACAAACCAGATAGGTGAGGCTAGCGCTGGCAGAATTGTCAGTACTCAAACCAAGGGGAATCACAGCGCTGGACAGACAACAGTTAGATCCCCTGCCCCCGCCTATCAGGCACCCAATCGCCAGCCCACAGAGAAATACGCAGGTATAGAATAAGACAATCATTTCCATTCCTTAATCTCATTTCTTGGCTATGAAACTGGTTCCTTACCAACCCCACACCCAAGCACAGCTGAAATCAGCGTGCCCCTCAAATCACTACGCCAAAGGCAACTCAACATAGGCCCACAAATGTCCACTGGATAAGCTCAGGATGGTATGAATCAAAGCACCAAACATGTCTCCTCTCAGCTAACCACAAATTTCCAGCAAATTCCCACATTCAGCCCAACTGAAAATTTTCAAACAAGGCAAAAATTATTTTTAAAAACACGGGACCTTGCACTGCCTCAACTTCCCAATTTAAATGTATACCGTGACCTGTCAACCTTTAAGTCCACAGCACCGAGGTGATCATGGACGGCCCTGACGGGCGGGTTATGGGGGACAGGGAAATCTATTTGCCTATGGAGTACGACCTGAACACTGATCAACTCAGGCGCACTCCAACTGTGCCACTTTGATTTACCCGGACCTTTCAACGGACATGCTATTACATCGGGTTCTAAATGCTGCCTTGCCTAAACTAAGACTTCCGGCCATTCTCAGTTTCACACTTCACGTGAGCAAACACGCAACAGAGGCTTTCAACTGCTGCGGCTGGCTCGTGTGGGTCAGTGAAAATCTCTTACCTCATTCAGCCCCGACACCGGCACCACACAAAGACATTGATCGAGCATGATAGTTCAAGGGTGGTGTCAGAATAGCTTGGCGCCAATAGGCGCCAAGCTATTCTGGCACCACCCTTGATGCTCGATCTGTCTCTAGAATTGTAATACAGTCCTTCAGAGGTAAACTTTAACATTTGGGGATTTCGGTCCGGGGGCAGAATGTGTTACCTGAGAAGAAGACCAGACAATTTTTTTTTTCATTTTACAACATTTAAACATTATTTTAAGATATACTAAAACATTGATAAAGACGCTGTTAACCCTTCGTTACCTAAAAAAAGGTCGCTTTAACTGAGATGAGATACGGGCCGGAAACGTTCTTAAGGAGTAAAAAGTCAAATCCAAGAAAAACGACTAAAACGACTCAACGGCATGTCCGTTGAAAGGTCCTGGCAAATCAAAGTAGCACAGCTGCAGTGCTCGCTCTTGAACTTGAATTAATGAGTGTTCAGGTCGTTAAATCGGCAAATGCTGTGCCTGTCTCCCGTAACTCGCTCTTTTGAGGGCAGTCCACCACTGCTGTGGATGTATGGACGTTAAAACTCCGCACTAACCATGCAAACACTAAGCATAACATTTCAAAAGGTCAACAACTCATCTTCTTGTTCCCCAGTTCTTCAATCATTACGCATCTCTCTCTCTCTCTCTCTCTCTCTCTCTCTCTCTCTCTCTCTCTCTCTCTCTCTCTCTCTCTCTCTCTCTCTCTCTCTCTCTCTCTCTCTCTCTCTCTGACACACCACAGCAACGGCAGGTTTGTAAAATGGCTGTGACAATGACGATGTCAATGCCTTAACCGTTGTAAAATAAAGTATTATTGATTTTCTCTCTCTCTCTCTCTCTCTCTCTCTCTCTCTCTCTCTCTCTCTCTCTCTCTCTCTCTCTCTCTCTCTCTCAGACACACGCACAATTATACACTACTTTAACCCACCCCATCCCGTCCCAACACATTACATCCATTTCCCTGTCATAATATAAGATCCAGAATCAGAAGAAAAGTCAGTTAACAGTTAACATGTTAAATGCCCAACAGAAAAGAAAAGTCTTTAAGTGAACTTCATTTGAACTGTGACAATGTCGGCAGATTCCGCATTAAAAGTCAACTGGCAGCGAGTTTTACACACTTGGGACTAAAACGATGAAAGAACTTGACGCTCCCCGACAGTCTTCACGCTAAGCTTCGGGATTTTAAACAGTTTTTTTCATTTTTCACTGGACGAATATGTTAGTGCAAACAAACAAACAAACAAACAAACAGTATAATTCAATCCAACTATTCAGTTATTGTTTAAAGTACTAGAGTCCGTTGTTTACTTACGAGTCTGCTCCGTCAAGTCGTCTCAGTGAAGAGTACAGTCTGTTTGCGGCAACCAAATCGGCGTTCGAGCAGCAAGTGAGGCGCTTTATAGTTATAGCTATACACCAAGCCCACGTCAGTCAGGACAGCACATTACAAGTTACTGACGCTCAGCAGACTGCACCGTTTGACATGGGGGCGCACGCTGTTTTGCCCAAATATCTCCACAAAGAAACGCTTTATTGTACCACTTTAAGAACACATATCATTTGACTTATATTTTGTCAGATACAAGCATAAATTGCAGCCTAGTGGATCGTAGGGGGCGTAATCCTTACTTCCGCAGCCTGCACAGGCGTAGGCCTGTCTATATACCCTGTTGTTGTGTGTTGGTACATCACAATGAGACTGTTTTTGTGACTATCTTGATGTGAATGATTACGTTGCTATCACGTCCGCTCCATAATCCAAACCAGAATAAGCCAATTGAAGTCCGCCTATGCGCTGTGTCGAACGTACACTCATAAAATAAAGTAAATGAACGCGATCCACACATCCACTGAGAAAAGAAAAGAAAAAACGAAACACGGGAGAAACGAAAGGAAGAAATAATGAAACACTGAAACAAACAAACAAACAAACAAACAAACAAACAATTGAAAAACCGGGCAAACAAGCAAACAAACAAACATCCACTTTCGTTATCTGTTGACACATATAAAACAGCTTCAAAGATCACTTTGCAAAGTGTTCGCCATTCAGTTCAAAAAACTTTGTTGCAGGCCTGATGAAAGTCACTTTTCTTTTACATGTAAGTTCACAGGGAGAAATAAAACCACTGCGTCATTCTGCTGTAACCTGTAATTAAATTTATGGGGCTCTACACTGTCCTGTTTCCTCTTCTCTTTCGTAGAGAAGCACCAAACTTAAATCCTCACTTTTTTTCTGTCTCATGAGCAATATCCAGTTTTCAAAATATTTAACCCCTTCGCTGCCAGTGATCACACGTTGCGCGTTTGAAACCACTGCACACTGTCCGACATTACCGTGAAGAACACAATGTAACTGGGACCAGATACAGGCATAAAGACCGTAGGACTGGCAGAAGACATAAATCCTTATCAGCACCTACGACCGCGCGGGTTCATGAGGGTTAATGTCTTTTGCAGATAGGTAACATTCGCCTTGCCCCGGCAGTTAAAGGGTTGATATCAGCGTCAGCAATGACACGTGACACAACAACCTTTGAGGTATGCCTTAAATTCCTATAAAGATATCAAAACACAGAAGTACTGCAAAGAAACACAACAACAATACCAACAAGCGCTTAGAAAGGACAAGTGCAACACCGTTTATAAATAAACTGTTTTACGTGCCTCTCTAAGCGTGTTTCTTTCTTGTAAAATGTTTAGAAAATACAAAAACAAAACACTTTATTAAAAAACTGTTGTACTTGTCTCTTCTAAGAATCTTTCTTTCTTTTTAGGTATTTCTTTGCATTTTAAACGCTATCACCTTTTTCGTCTAGATTAAAATCACCACTTTGTAGAATCTCAGTGACGTTAGCAACTTTCACAAAAACGGCACAAAAAAAAAAGAAAAAAAAAAGAAAAGAAAGAAACTGTTGGTCTGTGTGATGAACTACAGACGACGCATTTTTGGATAGTAAATGGTATCCCCGTGTAGTGCACTGTCTGCTGGTCTGTGATTTTGGAACTTATGGCCCCAGGCCGTAAGGTCCAAAGTCACAGACCGACAGGACACGGGAGGAGGCTCCATATGTCCATTACCTAGGTCCATACAGATTAACTGAGCTTGTGACTCTCGACTCAAGACTTAAAATCGCTAAGAGACGAACTGCAGACTAAAACAGCTAGGCAGTTCGTTCAAAACCCTATGTTTCATTCACTGATTGTAAATGAGTTTGACCTTTTCTGCATCTGCGATCTCATTTTCTAATGACATGTTTTGTATAGGTAAAGGGTCATGTCTCAACAGGCCCTGCTCACTCCTCTACCTCGTCGTTTGATTTTCAACAAGCTGCGCCATACCTTTCCTCGACATATTCCTACTCTTAATGTGTCAACATTAGTCATGCGTTTGGTCGTCGCTCCCCATAAGCTTCAAATCAACCAGACAACCAGTCATATACTTGAACAAGATATGGAATGGAATGTGGAATGGCTGACACAATCTATCGATGATCATGCATAAACTTGCAAGACGGTCTCGGGCGTGTCGTGTAGGCCGACAACAAAGCGTGTCAGGATCCCGCATTCAAAACTAAAAATGAACTGGTCTGTGACGACCTACAGCCGAACTCACAGACCAAACTCACAGAGAAGCACGCAAAGCACCGCTTGTACCAACCTGTAAAAAGACGTTACACACACACACAAACACAAGCACGCGCGCGCGCACGCGCACACGCACACACACACACACAAACACGCGCGCACATACACACACACATACACAAACGCACGCACTCACGCCTATACACACACAAACACATCATTGCAAAACGCGCACACGCACACACACACAAACACGCACGAACAATATTCACACAAACACATATGCAGACGTACGCACTAACGTACGCATATACTGATACACACATACAAACACACACACACACACACATTCACGTGCGCGTACATTAGTCGTGTGATAACATGTTTTTATAACAGTGACTCTTGTAGATCGAATGTATGTGAACAAGATATGGAATGAAATGTGGAATAGCTGGCGCAATCGATGATCATGCATAAACTTGCAAGACGGTCTCCCGCGTGTCGTGTATGCCCACAACAAAGCGTGTCAGGATCACGTATTCAAAACTAAATATAAACTGCTCTGTGACTTTGGACCTGACGACCTAGACCAAACTCACAGACAAGAACGCAAAGCACCGCTTGTACCATCCTCTGAACCTGTGAAAAGACGTTACACGCACACACGCACACACGCACACACGCAAGCACACACACACGCACGCCCACACACACACATACACACACACACACACGCACACACACCTACACACGCACGCACACACAAACACACACGTAAACACACATATACAAACGCTCGCACGCACACACACGCACACGCACACGCACAATACAAACATACAAACACACGCACTAACGCATATGATCACACACACATACAAACACACACACACATACACACACAAAACACAATCACATAATTATACACAAACGCACACACTCACACATACACACATACACACACACACATACTTACACACAAACGCACGCGCGCGAGCGCAGAGCAACGTGATTAAATTACTGACCGTAGTTCAGAGCGCGCCTATGGGTATGTGACCTTTCTTCCGCTACACAACTGACAAAACTAGGTGTGGTTATTTTACCGCTTATATGACAGTGAACGGAAAATGATGTCTTTAAAAATTGAACACCGATTAACCCCATCAATCCACGGAACACGGATGTATGAATACGGTCAGCAATGGGCAAAGAACCAGCATCTGCGGGGGCTCATGGGGTTCTTTACCTCTTGCAGTTGGGTGGAACTCGTATTTTTTCCGACAGGGCAGCGATATAGGGTGGCGCTGTGTAGCCTACGTCGTCCTGCGGCAACTGACACACCTTCACCAGGTGGAAGGCAGTCTAAATTTCCTCGCGTCGGGCATTACAGTGAAAAAGTAGTCGTTGTCGTTGGCTGAAAGCCTGACTACCTCCTCAGTCTGCGAAGCAATGGAAATGAAAGTCCACTGAGAAGGGCTTATGCAGATCCTTGGACTGCAGCATGTGAGGACCTCTTGCTCTTCAATGGTTCTAATTGGCTTTATCTATTTCATAAGTTTATTCGATCGACGATGAGAATAGTACATTAACAAGCAAAAGAAATGCAACGGTTTTGGAACCATCGGAAACTCTAAAATATTTGGGATGATTTAAAAAATGTCGCTTTTTTGCGCTTCAGTTTACTTATTACATGTGGCAAAGTCTAGAATCATAAAAATCCCATGTCATCGTCTCTGCTGTTGTTCCCAATTAATGCAGAGGCATTGTCATGGGATTTTACTCGTGTAGGACTCCTGGATTTGTGCAACCAGCCAGGCTCAATCCATTCATCAATACTATGTAGTCTTCTGTATTAATACAAATTAACTATATGCACATCTCATAATGCACCGATCATAATTAAAGATGCATCTTCACTATGAAGTAAAACAACTTTTGACAGAAAATGACTACCCTTCAACACAGACTGCAGCAATAGACGATTTCAGAAGTATAGGTAAACAAAACAACAACAACAACAACAAAAATACTCGTCTTTTTATGCGAACAGTAGATTAAAAGACCAGACAAATCAAGTGCAGTGCAGTGTTAACCTGTTTTTGATTTTCGGGCAATGTCTATTATCAGGGACAGAGAAAAAAACAACAACAACAAAAACCGCTCGGGCGGTTTTACTGGAACTAAATGTTCCACATCACTTTACTTTTAACCTCTTAACTGCCGGGGCAAGACGAAAGTCACACAAATGCAAGAGACATAAACCCTCATGAGCCCCCGCAGTCGCGGGGGCTCATGAGGATTTATGTCTCTTGTTAGTCCTGTTCTCTTTATGCCTAATTCTGGTCTCATTTACATCTGTGTTTTTCACGTGGATGGCGGTCAGTGTGTAGTGGGATATCAGGCACGCAGTTCGTGATCATTGGCAGTCAGTGTGTAGTGATGGATCATACACGCAGTTTGTGATCATTGGCAGCGAAGAAGCCTACACAGTCAAAACTCCAGTCTGGAGACTCTCACGCTAGTTCCACCCGGGGACAGTCATGACGTACCCTGAAGTGACTCCGGTTCGATATGGTGTGAGAGTAATTTTAGATGTCAGAGTGGCCCTGGGTCGATTTATCATGAGGGACACTCCCCTTACGCAAACGTGCCGCGCCAAATTGACTCCGGGTCGATCTGGCGTACGCTCAAGTGTCAAGTTGCCGCCGGGTCGATCTAGCGTACGCTTACTGAAGTGTCACGTTAGCGTGTATGTTAGAAAAAGACAAAGAGTCCGTGTAGGCGGACTGACTTTATGTGAAAGGACAGGGATGCCTGCTTAGCAACGCGAACATGCTGGGTTCCATGCCGTGGTGGGCCGGCCTGAATGGGGTTTTTCTCATTCCATCGACAGAGTCAAAATCTTGTACAGACCTGGTCTACGGAGCCCGCCTCATTCGTGTGCACAACAAGCATTAAATCACATAGTGCGTTTAATCATCATTTCATTACATTGAGAAATCTCATCTCCACTGTTCGAAGCGAGAATGCCCATTGGAGCCGGTGGTTTGGAAAATAGACAAACAGCATGCATAGTGTATCCGGACAAAAGTCTTCAATTTTTTTTTTTTGTATTGGTGAGCAGACACACTGAGCTTTTGTTTTTGCAATGAACGACTCCCAGCAATGAACGAGGGCGGATAACCAGTTTGCACAATAAGCATCGACAACACTCCAAACATCTCAAGAGGCATAGATCCTCATGAGCCCTCCGGGCTCATGAGGTTCTATGCCTCTTGGAGATGCTTGGGATTCTGTCTATGCCATGATTTCGCTCTCGTTCGTTGTTGGCAGTCGCTCTTTGCAAACGGAACCCCACTATTATATCGTCCTGGGCCGGGCAGCTAAATTCCTCAGAAGGGTGACGACCAAGTCTGAAAGTTGAGATTGAGTTTTCAGTATGGGCAATTTATTTCATTTAAAATCTTCGTTGTATTTTTTTTTAAATAAATCAAATCTTGACCAGAGCACGTTTAATGCCAGCCCGACAAGAAATCCACATAAACAGATTAACCCCTTCGCTGCAAGTGATCACTGATTTCGCGTCTGAAACCACAGCACACTGACACGGACCCACAGTCGCGTGTAGAACACAAATGAAATTGGACCAGACATGGGTATAAAAGCCATACCATTAACTCATTCAACCCCACGCACGTATTTCCCAAATTTTGGAGGCGTCACCTAACGACTATGCACAGTTGCAGGAGATGGATCGACCATGATAATTCAAGGGTAGTGCCATATTAGCTTATATGGCACTACCCTTGAATTATCATGGTCAACCCATCTCCTGCTGTAACGCGCCAGGGCTGAATGGGTTAACAAGAGACATAAACCCCCATGAGCCCCCGCGACTGTCTCTTGCAGCTGGGCAGCGTTCGCCTTGCCCCGACAGTTAAGAGGAAAATGGACACATTGAAAGTTCAAAATGTGTGGAGCTCTGCTCTGATGATACAGGAGACAGATCTAACATGACATATCAATAGTGGTGCCAGAACAGCATGGTGCCACTAGGCACTACACTTTGACAATAATAATCGATCCACATCCTGGTTTATGTCCGGCCTAAACGTCTAAGGTGACACACCACAGATAGCAAATGTGAAGCGGGCTGTCCACGCATAGAAATTTGAACTGAAATATAATAATAATAATAATAATAATAATAATAATAAATAGTTCTTGTATAGCGCGGTTCTCCAGGAATTTGCTGGACTCACTGTGCATGCACAACAGCACTCTCTCTCTCTCTCTCTCTCTCTCTCTCTCTCTCTCTCTCTCTCTCTCTCTCTCTCTCTCTCTCTCTCTCTCTCTCTCTCTCTCTCTCTCTCTCTCTCTCTCTCTCTCTCAGACACACGCACAATTATACAGTACTTTAACCCACCCCATCCCTTCCCAACACCTTACATCCACTTCCCCGTCATAATATAAGATCCATAATCAGAAGAAAAGTCAGTTAACAGTTCGCTAAATGTGAGCTACATGCTAAATGCCCAACAGAAAAGAAAAGTCTTTAAGTAAACTTCAGTTGAACTGTGAAAATGTGGGCAGATTCCGCATTTCAATTGGCAGCGAGTTTTACACACTTGGGACTTAAACGGTGAAAAAACTTGACGCTCCCTAACAGTCTTCACGTTAAGCTTCGGGATTTTAAAGTTTTTCACTGGACGAATATGTTAGTGCAAACAAACAAACAAACAAACAAACAAACAAAGAAACACACAGTATAATTCAATCCAACTATTCAGTTATTGTTTAAAGTACTAGACAGTCCGTGGTTTACTTACGAGTTTGTTCCGTCAAGTCGTCTCAGTGAAGAGTACAGTCTGTTTGCGGCAACCAAATCGGCGTTCCAGCGGCAAGTGAGGCGCTTTACAATTATAGCTATACACTAAGCCCACATCAGTCAGGACAGCACGTTACAAGTTACTGACGCTCAGCAGACTGCACCGTTTGACATGGGAGCGCACGCTGTTTTGCCCAAATATCTCCACACAAAAAAACGCTTTTTTGTACCACTTTATCATTTGACTTATATTTTGTCAGATACAAGCATAAATTGCAGCCTAGTGGGTCTTAGGGCGCGCAATCCTTACTTCCTCAGCCTGTACAGGCATACGCCTGTCTATATACCCTGTTGTTGGTACATCACAATGAGAGCACGTGAGACTGTTTTTGTGACTATCTTGATGCGAATGATTACGTTGCTATCACGTCCGCTCCATAATCCAAACCAGAATAAGCCAATTTAAGT
>BTPG01000005.1:49626533-49676533 GCA_036245525.1 Semisulcospira habei | reverse complement strand
ACACACAAATACACAAACGCACGCACTCACGCCTAAATATACACACACAAACACATATATGCAAACGCGCACACGCACACACACACGCACGCACACAAATACACACACAAACACATATGCAAACGTACGCACTAACGTACGCATATACTCACACACACATACAAACACACACACACACAACAGAGGTGAGTTGTGCTCACGATCGACGTCACACAGTTGAAGAGCGGCTCCGCACATTTTTAGCATTTTGCAACATAATTACTTAATGAGTGACTTTAGAACAACGACAGGGTGATTCAGCTCATCATGCCAAGCAGTTCGGTAGCTTTTCGTGCCATTTGCGGTACCTTTTACTGGACTTTTCAAAACTTCATGGCTCGCAAAGCACAGAGGAAGGCAGCCCTACGTTACCGCACTGTCAGTGTCAGCGGACCGGTGGGGGTCATTCTCGTGTTTTTGGTCGGCTTTCTGCTCCGGTGTGGCGATGTCGAAGCGAACCCAGGCCCACCGAAACGACAGACTCTTTTGACATGCCAGGGGAACCAAGACAACCAGTCGCCCGGGGGTGAGGCAAACGCAGTGTCTGAGCCGACCATTGCTGATGTGTTTAAAATGTTGAATGTGATGGACAAAAAGATGGACAGTATGAAAGCTACAATGCAGGAGCAGATGGACAAAATTCAGAGTGACTTTACTGCGGTGATGAAAGAAAACAGAGAGTTGAAGGAGAAAGTTACGCAGCTGGAGGATAAGCTGGATGATTTGGAGGGGCGGAGCAGACGCAAGAATCTGATCTTTCACGGAATCCCCCACCCCCAGGGGCGCTCAGAGACTTGGGCGGACTGTGAAAAAGCTGTCAAGTCAATGTTGAAGGACGAGATGGGCATAGAGGAGGAGATCGAGGTGGAGCGTGCCCATCGTCTGAAGGGGGGCAAGGCGCCCCACCCCATCATCGTGTGCTTCAACAAGTACAAAGACAAGGAGCGGATCCTGTTTGAGCGCAGAACGCTGAAGGAGAACAGGTCCCGGGTCTAGATCTCTGAGGACTTCACCCCTCGGGTGAGGGACGTGCGCCGCAAGCTGCTACCCTTCCTCAAGGAGGCCAAGCAGGCGGGGAAGAAGGCCTTCCTCCGCTTCGACTCCCTCGTTGTTGAGGGAAAGACCCATGCATACGACGCTGCTACCCAGAGGCCAGTGGAGCGCAGGGGGCAGAAATGAGGGGCAGGCCGGCATGTTGACCCAGCAACCAGGAGAAGACAGCCCGTCCCTCATTCAGACCCCCAAGGCCTTCACCATGTGTCTTCAAAGGACGACTTACCTGCACACACACACACTCAAGTGCCCACACTCAAACCCACACCAGCACACTGTGAGTGATGAAAGTGGTAGTGGTGAAAGTGGTAGCTCTGTGTTTCGCATCATGGCATGGAATATCCAAGGTCTTGTAAATAAGCTGAAAAGTGTTTCTTTTAGGCAGTTCTGTGAAAAGTGTCAAATTTTTGCATTTTCAGAGATCTGGTCGTGTAAGCAAAATGTTATAGAGGATACCTTTCCAGAGTATCAGGTGTTTTTTTCACCACGTACACAAAAGTTAAAAGGGGGCGTGGCCGTGTGTGTACATAAATCTATAGCCTGTCATGTGTTGCGTTTAATGCAGGCAGCTGAGGATATTGTGTTTCTAAAGATCGGTAAGTCTGTTTTGAACTCTGCATCTGATGTTCTGGCAGCATTTGTGTATGTGGCTCCAGAGCGTTCTGTTGTATATGGTGAAGATAACGTTGATGGTTTTGAAGTGTTAGAAAACTACATGTCTCAAGTGTTACGTGCTCACCCTGAGCTGCCTTGGCTATTATGTGGCGATTTTAACGCCCGCACTGCCGGTCTGTCTGATACTGATTTTATTGATGGCAATTCACACGTGCAGCCTTTACAGAAATTAACAGATCTGCTAGAGGATGTACCACAAAGCCCACGGAGGTCAAAAGATATTAGCGTAAACAGTTTTGGTCGGAAACTGATAGAACTATGTCAAGAGTATTGTTTGTTTATTGTCAATGGCAGAACGAAAGGTGACAGTGAGGGAGAAATTACGTGCGTGGCCAACAGAGGCAAAAGTGTGGTGGACTACTGTATTTGCTCTAAATCCGTGTTTGACCTAGTGACCGATATGTTTGTTGCAGACACGTGCGAGTCAGACCATTTCCCCATTGTAACCACGTTTACTTCTATTCAGTCTGTTTATTCATGTGATGATGATGATTTAAATGATGATATAATACTAGAGGAAGGGGTTAAATTTGTTTGGAAAGAAAACTACGCTGAGTCCTTTTGGGCATACATTGAAGATAATCAGGAGACTCAGTTTCAACACTTTTCGTCAGCGCTTGACTCGAGTGTAGAAGAAGGGTCGGCCTGTTTTGTAGCATTCATTCAGAAGGCGGCTGACAAAATGAGGTCAGGTAAGAAGGTAGGTGAATCCCGTGCACAGCCGCCGTGGTGGGACTCGGACTGCGAGTTAGCAAAACAAAACAAGTACCTACAGTTGAAGCAGTTCAGACACACAAACACACATGACGACTTAGGGAAGTATCTTGACATGAAGAAAGAATTTAAGAAGTTGTGTAAAACAAAACAAGTAGAGTACAACGCACGGGTTTTGAATGAGCTCAACGATGCATGTAATGATGCAAACTCAAGAACATTTTGGCAAAAAATAAAGTCTCTGACTGGCGTTAAAAAGTTGTGTTCTGATGTCATTTCACCACGCGTGTGGTATGATTATTTTCGTAATTTGCTAAATGTGGATCAGAATGTTGATGATTCAGGTTTCAGCAGACAGGCCGAGGGTGTTTTGAATGACCATATATCTGATGATTGTGATGGTTGTCATAATGCAAAATTTGACGAGGAAATCACGCAGGATGAAATTCGCAGTGCTATTAATAACATGAAGAAAGGGAAAGCATCAGGCCCTGATGGCTTGCCCACTGACCTTTTTCATCATGCAGGTGAGATCCTTGTGAAATTTCTGCATCCTTTGTTTAATCGTGTGTTTCAAAGTGCGGAATACCCTGAAAGCTGGACTATGGCTGTGATATTTCCACTACACAAAAAGGGTAACCCTAGAAATGTTGACAACTACAGAGGAATTTCTCTTCTGAACGTTATCAGTAAGTTGTACAGTTTTGTCATTAACAACAGGTTGGTTCGTTTTTGTGAAGAGAATGATTGTATTCCTGAGGCCCAAGCTGGCTTCCGTAAAGGATACAGTACTATAGACAACATTTTTTGCTTACAGGCACTAGTGCAAAAGTATCTTAGCAAGCAGGGTGGCCGTTTTTACACCATGTACGTAGATTTTTCTAAAGCTTACGACAGTGTGCACAGGACAAAACTGTTGTATCTCTTGCTACGTAAAGGAGTTCATGGAAAGTTGCTTCAGACACTTGAGAGTATGTACAAGTAAAAGCTGCTGTAAGGGTTGGAACCAAAGTTACCGACTACTTTGATTGCATGTCAGGGGTGCGACAAGGTTGTGTGTTGAGCCCACTGCTGTTTTCTATCTTTCTTTCAGAATTTGAGACAGAAATATCATCGTGCGGTGCACGTGGCATTGATATTTTTGCAGACCCACTGGGTATTTTCCTTCTTATGTATGCTGATGATATAGCCATTGTCTCTGACTCTGTAGCAGATCTCCAAAAGAAAATTAATTGTTTAGAAAAATACTGTAAAAAATGGGGTCTCACTGTGAACATGGACAAGACAAAAGTGGTGGTCTTCAAAAATGGAGGTTTTGTGAAAAATTGTGAAAAATGGTTTTATGCTGACAAGCAGATTCAAGTCGAGTCCAGTTATACTTACCTTGGTGTGATATTTTCCTCTACTCTGAACTGGGCTAGATGTGTTGAAAACTTAGCTGGAAAAGCCAGGAGAGCAGTTGCAGGCATCAAAAGACTATACTTCAAATTACAAAACTTGCCAGCTGACACTGTTTTTCACATTTTTGATGTCAAGATTAAACCCATTGTGCTATACGGGTCAGAGGTCTGGGGTTTCCAGAGACATGATGTAATTGAGCAGGTTCATATAAAGGTTTGTAAAATGGTCCTTGGTGTTGGAAGAGATGTAAAAAACAACATTGCGCTGGGTGAGTGTGGAAGATTCCCTATGTATATTGATGCCTATGTTCGAATGGTGAAGTACTGGTGCAGACTTCTTACCATGTCAGAAAACAGATACCCAAGACAGTGTTACACGATGTTATGTATGCATGATGCTTCAGGTAGATCGAACTGGGCTACGCAAATAAAGACTCTATTGTGTATGCACGGGTTTGGGTATGTGTGGGAAATGCAGTCAGTTGGAAACACTCCTCTGTTTATTCAGATATTCAAAGATCGGCTGATGGATTGTTTCCGACAGGACTGGCATGCATCCCTTACCTCAAACACAGAATACTGCCATTACCACCCAGAAATACTTAGAGCCAGTTACATAGGGCAGCTGAACTCTTGTGAACTCAGGCGGGCAATATGTTTACTTAGATGTAACCGTTTACCTTTAAACGGAGTATCCAGATTTGGAAAACCCATCACTAATCCAGAATGTAATTCATGTGATTGGCACAAGGCTGAAGATTTGTGTCATTTTCTGTTCGAGTGTCCAAAATATGCCCCTTTACGTAAAAAGTACATTCCACTGTTTTACTACAGATTCCCATCCGATCTTAAAGTTCAGCTGCTGTGTGGAAACCTACATGATAAACTGGTCTTTAAAGTTGCTATGTATATTTCAGGTTGCCTTAAATTAAGGAATTAGAGGGATTTGCTTTGAACTTTTCTTATTTTTGTTTATTTATGTGCGCTGATGTAATGCTATATGAGTGTGTTTTACAACCACCTTCCTGTATTTTCTGGTTGTAAATTGTATTTTGTGTTCATATGGGCCTGATGGCCATGCAAAAACTGAAATAAATTTATTATTATTATTACACACACACACACACACACACACATACACACACACACATACACGTGCTCATACATTAGTCGTGTGATAACATTTTTTTATAACAGTCAGTCTTGTAGATCGAATGTATGTGAACAAGATATGGAATGAAATGTGGAATAGCTGCCGCAATCGATGATCATGCATAAACTTGCAAGACGGTCTCCCGCGTGTCGTGTAGGCCCACAACAAAGCGTGTCAGGATCACGTATTCAAAACTAAATATAAACTGCTCTGTGACTTTGGACGGCCTGACGACGCGTTCACAGTGTTATCTATATCCCGTAGTCTTGCCGACCGTTGGGGCACCACTGACGACTTGGCAACCAGCTCCCTCCATTCCTCTCTGTTCTCTGCCATTCTTAGCGTATCACCCAGCTTCAGTCCTGTCCACACTGAGATATTGTCCTCTCATCTTTTCCTCTGTCTTCCTCTCTTTCGTCCTCCTTGCACAGTGCCTTGCAGGCCGGATCATATTGTTTTGGCAAGCCCTGCAGAATGCGTGACATGCCCATACCTTTTCAGTTTGCGTTTTTTGACAATGACTAATAGGTCTTCATAGGACCCGATGGCTTGCCTGATTCTTCTTCCCGCCTTTCTCGTTCGTGATGTGATCTCTGTATGAAATGTCAAGCAGCTTTCGAAAACATCTCATTTCAGTGTCTTGTATCCTCCTCAGTTTCAAGGTCTACTGTGAGGGTCCACCACTCACAGGCATTATGAGAACACTGGAATGACTAAGGAGCGCATCAGCCTGATCGTGGAGCAGAGTGTGATGTTTCTGTCCTTCCGCCATATGGTCTTCGACTTCGCGATCCATCGACTGTTATCTACAGTTGCAAAAACATCCGGACGCAAGTCTCTATAATCGGGACAGTGATAAAAAATGTAGTGGCTGAAAAAGCTGATTAAAAAAGATCAAATGATCAACTGATGCGCAACGAGCATTTAATAGCCTGAACTGACTATAAAAAACGTCATGCAGGTTTCAGGAATGGGATACACTTGCTCAGTAAAGATCTAAATAGCAATTTGCGTAACAAGAGCATGATGTAAGCGGCAATCAACTTAAAGTAAAAATCAGAAGCCATGCGTAACAATCTCGAGCACATGGATGTCATGTAGAGTATAGCGTGCCAGTACATATGCCGCAATATATGTAAATACTGAAAAGTCCGACGCCGCCGGAACTGCGGACCGGGTATCGAACCTCGCACCTCATCTAGCCGCATTGGTGGCCGCACCGTGCTGACTAGGCGCTTTAGTACCGCTGCGCCACGAACTGCCCCCGTAGCGGTACGGGACTGACTGCTTAGATCGCCGAAGTTTTTTTTTTTCTTCCAAATTGTCCCAGCGTGACAATTATACTTGTTGATGAAATCAGTCCGGGGAATTGTGATTTCTTGTGTCTCTCTTGTGATTTCGCGGATAGCCAATCATTCGTTTCCCTTAGGGAAACCCCGACTGACGTAACGACCGGGGAAAAAAGTGTCACGTGACTATTATTATTAGACGGTGACCTCAGCCAACGCGGCGAAAATATTCACCGCCGTGGGTATTTTAAACTTTGTGTAGACTGCTACGATAGGACAGTCAAGCCGTGCATCAAGTTTTCATGAAATCACAATGTGCGGAAAAGCTCAGGGATAAAATTAGTCTCTCAAGTCTTTGTGAGGTAGGTAGAAACCGTGCTTGCGCGGGGTGAACAAAGGGGTAGCAGGCGGCAGCCGCATACCACACTGAAAACGCGCGGCTTCTTTGTTTACTTCCGATTTCTTCTAGGCATTACGTATTTTCCGCTCGCGTGGGAAGGTAAAAAAGTTGAAAGCGTCTGTTCATAGATTTACATACAAAGGACTGCACAGCGTGTATCAAGAAGACAACACAAGTCGCAGGAGTGCTCATAGGAGTTTGAATTTTGTCAAATTTAGAAGCGTACAGAATATTTTTCAAGTGTATTTTCTTGTGGCGAAGATGGGGAAGAAGATTGTGGTTGTCTCCATTGTGGCGTTGGTCGCGATTATCTGGTCCTCGTTAGTTGTCGGTGTTCACAGTTCAACCCTCGACAGAGTTCGGAGACAGTCTGCTGATACAGGTAATTTAATTAAAATACATGGTAAAATGGGCAAATGGTAAACTTTATTCCCCCTTTCAGTACCTCTTTGACTTTGAGTTTTGAGTCTTTATAATAATAACAGTACTAAGACTGTACATGTGTTGGTGACAATCACAGCATGTAACATTGGTAAAACAAATTACTTTTGCTGCAACTATTGTCATTGTTGGTTTGCTAGTCTTTGTTAGAATTTACTGTGTGAAAAGAAAAAGGTGGTAAAAGCTCCTCATGTAATTTAACGTGTAATGGATCATCAGTGGCACTTCCTGGTTATTGGCATTGATTTTGCTGGCCATTTGAATTGACTTACTGGGTCTCAGAATAAATCAAATAATCACCTTGCACAGGTCAAGACAAAAGGGACATCACATAGATGTTCCTTGCTTAGCTTAACCCCACGGCCGCATTTCCAACATTTTGAGGCATTGTGTAACGACTTATACCAGTTGTAGGAGATGGATTGATCATGATAATTCAAGGGTAGTGCCAGATGAGCTTGGCTTTGAAGGCGCCAAGCTCATCTGGCACTACCCTTGAATTATTGTGGTCAATCCATCTCCTGCTGCGGGGGTTAAATGGGCTAAGAGGACAAGACAAAAGGGACACGGATGTTCGCTGTTTAGTTAACCTGCTCAGTGCCGAGAAAAATTGAACGCCACACAACTGCAACGCCACACAATCGCAAGATCTTCAGTTCATAAGCCCCTGCAGTTGCGGGGGCTCAAGAGAATCTATACCTCTTGGTGACACAAATTTGAATCCGTGTTCCTGGGACATTTAGGTGTTATTTTTATGTCGATTTAATGAAAATTAATTGCGGAAACACAGTCTGAGTCAGCTGGCACTGAAGGGGTTAGAAGCACTGGACAAGCACAGCACTAAGGCCAAGTGCTGTATGATGTCAGTCCAAGCGTACTATGGCTGAAATGGTCATTACTATCCTAGGGTTTTGCAGTGTATACTGTACATGAAGTCCAGCCACAGAATCTCTGTGAACACTGTGTCCAGCCACATTGTACCCAGAATACACCATGTCCGGTTACACGCAAGGGTGCGCACATCATTAACCCATTAAGCACTCAGGTCAAAATTTGATAATTTTGAGAGTGTGCTTTGAATTCTATTCCACAGTTCTGGAGACAGCTCGACCATGATATTTCAAGGGCGGTGTAGGAATATTATAGCATTGGGTCTACAGGCGCCAAGCTATTACACTAATTACAGTATTAGGACATCACCCGTGAAATCTCACGCTTGATCCACATCCTGTAGTGTTGTGTCAGGGCCTTTTTGGCTAGGCTGATGATGTCAGCCATGGCGAGCTGGCACATTAACTGCGCACAGGCCAAAGTTGGCTAATGTAAGCCCAACAGCGTTTGCTCACTGTGCCAGCACTGAGCGCAGACCATGTCCGACCACACAGTATCTGTGCACTATGCAGTTTACTCTGTGGCCAGCAAGACTGTTGTGAAGATTAGCCTGTAAAGCCCTGGCATGCTATGACAAGGTGTGGATTGACCATGATAGTTCAAGCGTGGTGTCGATGATAGGATGTGGATTGACCATGATATAGTTCAGCGGCAGGATGTGGACTGACCACGTTAGTTCAAGGGGCTTTCGCAGTAGCTTGGCACCAATAGGAGCCACTCTAGAAGTCCTTGTCTGGTCACTAAAAGAATGAAATAAATAATAATAAAATAATTTTAAAACAACTGACCCTTTTCAGAAGTCATGATTATTCACAAAGTTTTGCTGGGGTGGGGGCATAAATTGTGCATTCTTGGAAGTTGGAAGTGTTTTCGTGTATATCGTTCAGGTGACCCTATGTCTGCGTAGATATGGGACCAGTGCTGTTAAATGGGGTTAATTTTACTACATAAAGAGGCAAAAACCTACCCATGGTGATTTTACTACTTATTTCTTTTTCCTCATGGTGATTCCTCCCAGATTTCTCATTTTCAAGCAGTGCATCACAAGACATTAAATGCTCAGGGGCATAAAATTTAATGCAGAATAAACTATTACACTAATTAAAAACAGTTAATGCAGCAGCAGCATGAAGTCATGTCGGTCGACCAGACTCCAAAAACTGGGTAGACTCATGCACCCCACGGGTGCTTTTCCCAAATTTTGGAAGTGTTACTGAATGACTATGTACTAGTTGCAGGAGATGGATTAATCATGATAATTCAATGGGTAGTGCCAGATGGCACTACCCATGAATTATCATGACCAATCCGTCTCCTGCTGCCTAAATGGGTTAATAGCTGAGATGACCAGGACCACTGATTGACTCATGTCCAGTCATTGGGCCAGATATTGAGTGGGTTACAAAATGATGGCGGAGACCAAGAGTGGTGATTGACTCATGTCCAGTCATTGGGCCAGATATTGAGTGGGTTACAAAATGATGGCGGAGACCAAGAGTGGCAACATTATAGTATAAAGCCAGAGCTGACAGTCGGACAGGGTTGCCAGTCTTTTTTCAAGAAGTGAGTTTTGTAACTTTTCACCCTAGTTGTCCTGATGTGATGATGTGTTCAACTGTTGTGATTATTATAGAATGCTCGTATGTATAATGTTTTTAACCTGCAATTAGCACAATTGTGTGTGTGTGTGCTCACGCATGTGTTTGTATTATAGTAGAGAGAGCTAGTATTTATTGAGTTACTTGGAGTGACCACCACGCAAACAATTTCCTTTTACGGATAACAAAGTTGTCTGAATCTGAACTGTTTGAGGAAGTGTCGCATATAAAATTTGTGTGTGTGTGCACACATTTACTGACCGGTGACCCTGTGATGTGCACATGAAACTAAACTACCAGTATGACCCCTGCTTTTTTCTGTAGATGTTACAAGTTAGAGGAAAACTTTTGTCGGTTTAACCCTTATTGAGAATACACCACCAGTGGGTGAAATAAGTTTGACTAAAATAGTTCAAGGGTAGTACCACAATAGCTTGTCACCTCTAGGCGCCAAGCTATTCTGGCACTATCCTTGAACTAAAGCCATTGGTCTATATCACTATCTATATCTAAGTACTACTACTAGTACTACTACTACTATAGTAATAATGTAGTTTGCATTGGTCACGAGTACAACTGGGTGTCCAAATGGTGTGACAAGCACCCTGCATTTTCAAAAGCAAAATAATTTTAATATTTCATTAAATCTGGATGTACCTTTGCATACATAAGCATTGACACTAAGTAACATTTTTATGTTATTTGCAGTTTGGTTGTTATTGAACTTTGAAGTTTAAAGTTTGAACATAACATTTACAATGTCACACATTTAACAATTCACAACAAGCACAAGCTGTAAGCAATTTTTTGCATTTGTATGTTTCAAAGTATGTTCCCCAACCAGAATAAATGGTATGTCTATAAATAAAGTGTGTTAGTGGAAAATGCAACCTTTTATGCCATAAAAACTGTTTGAACATAACTTTACACCATAATTTCCAAAAGCCACTAATTTTAAATTCTACCTGGAGAACTAATTTTAAAATATTATGCTAAATGCACAGAAACAAGTCTCTAATTTAATTTAAGTGCAAAAGCCAATTGAAAAAATAATGTTTACATAGTTCTGAATGAATACTGACAAAATTGTTCAATACACCTTCACTGCAATGCTATTCTCATTTTTTATCTCATGCAATCAAATACAGCTTCTGTAAGCTAAAAATGACTACACTAGATGACTTTTATCTGCTGTTAACTATTCTAATAGAAAATAAGCCAATTTTTACAAACTGAGCTGAGATTTGGCACAAATTCAATTACATTCACAAGATTGAACATAAATTTACATTACACCTTCACCAAATATATTTTTGGTCTCACAAGGGCAAATCACAAACTCTTGGGGAAAAAATAAGTATGCATACCAATCCCACTAACAAGCACAGCCATTATATAAAACTAGTGATGGTTATGTGATTTTCAAAAAGGGCTGTTGCAACTTTTCAAGTGTTTGTACATTACTTTACACCTTCTGACTTGCACACAGGAAAAATCTTAAGATTAATAAAGAGAAGTCTCTAAAGAAGACACTATCATCGAGCATGCTTTCACCTATAAGCAGTGTGCATACTGCTCTGGTAAAATTTCATTTGTTAGTCCATCATAATTAAATAAACAGTAGCAAAAAGACAGAAAACAGAATGCATGAACATAACTTTACACAGTCACATTCACACATTTGCCTTGCAACTTGACAAGTAGAATTATTTAGAAATTTGTTGATTGCCTGTAGTGTACAAAAGAAGAATGATGTTTGCACTAACATGATTTCATGACAAAAACATGAAATAGAAAGGTAAAAAATAATGACATGGCGTGTTTGAACATAACATGACAACACAGGACCATTTTCTAAAGCATAAAAGTAAAGGTGCAGAGTTATGAAATACAGATTTGAAAGCTGTTTGTGATGATAAATATTGAGATAGTGCATGCATAAAGGTTAATGTACAAATTTCAATGCACAACGGGAAATGTAATCATTGTTGCATGAACGTAACATGACACGACGTAGAGTTATGTTCATGAGGAATATCTGTGACATTATCTTGTTTTGCAGTCACTAAAATTTTATAGGTCTTGAAATTCGTATTTTATAGATTTATCTGGTTATCTTACCTACTTTATTGCAGGACGGCCAAAGAAATGAAATTGGTGTTTGTTCGTAACTTTACACAGTGCATGTGATGTACTGATGGTGTAAAGTTATGTACAAACAAAAACAAAGAAATGTTTATCCTAGAAGGTATCACATGCTTTATTATTATAAAAAAGTAAACAGCATCTTTTCAGCTATTGGTAGTTTTTTATTATAGTGATTTTAGGTGATAAATGTTTGAACCTAACTTTACATCCCACAAAGTTGTCAAGTTATGTTCACGAGGAAAAATTTAAAAGAGTTTCAAATGTGTTGTGTACCAGCATGTGCATAACTATTTTTGTGTTGGCATCATCTACTATATGATTTGCAACAAAATTTACCCTTCAACAAAAAAAATGTGCATACTGGTTTGAACATAACATTTACATGCCAGCACGCAGAAAAAAATACAATAAAATTATTTCAACTGAAAAAAATTAGGTATTTTTGGGCCTACCAAGGTCTTGTCTAAATAAGTATAGTCCTACTATAGATTTATTGCAGAATACGTGAGAAGAAAATAATATATATCTATAAAGTTTGCTGGACTGCTTGAACATAACAATTTACACCCAAAATTTGGACGCATACTGTAAACCTTCTAAAGGGTTTCTTTCACCTATCACCCATGCATCCTCTTCAAAACCTTGATATAAATCGCTACACCAGTTGTCTTCAGCAAAAACAACAGATTAGTAGAGATAAATAAGTGCCTAAACCAAACTGTTTGAACATAACTCAACATTTACACCATTCTGTGTACAAATCTTAAAATCTGGATCATTTGATTTTCCATAACCACAAACCTTTCATTATAAAAACAAAGTACATACTCTACAAAATAACACGTAAGTTTTAATAATTGACCATTTTTCAAAAATGTGTTATAGTAGTAGGATTTCTGCTGACAAAATTTACAACATGTGTGCATGTTCAAGCAGGCTCTTATAATATGGTGAATTATGCAAAAGCAACTTGCTCTAGAAAATAATCAACTCAATGGTAATTTAGGCCAACACTGCAAACATCTTGTGACAGTAACAGTGATTTTTTCATAGAGCAGCATGCCTTTGAAAATCTGAGTTCCATGGAGCATGTGTAAAATGTGTCACGTTTTGTTCTCAAGTTATAATTCGGATTTGGTAAAAAAAACTGTGATAATGTCCCAAATTCTTCTGTGGTCACCCAAAGATCATGTATCACTGGAAACCTTATCCATTTCCTTACAAAATGATGTATGCCTTAGTTTGATCTGACCACTTCTGATAATTTTGTAGCAGGTTATGTGAGGGAGGGTGTAGATTTTACCATTAGACACCCAGTGGTACTCTTGACCATATATGGCAGAAATTTGAAGATTTTAGCCTCAGTATGGTATGGGTTAAAAAGTATAGTGTTACTATCAATTCAATATCATGGGCGATCAGTCTGCCAACGCGATATGATCATCATTTCATGCTAGGATTTGTACAAACGAGTATCAGTTGATGTATCTAGCTGCCATCAAGTCAATTCTGCTAATAATAATAAAAGCATGCGCACGCTTAGACAACGGCTCGCGTACCACAAAAAGTGAAATACATTACAACAGTCGACTTGGGGTGAGGAGTGTGGTGATATAGTGCTAGAACTGTTGAAAGAGGTGAGTTTTGAGGGCGGACTGGAAGGAGGAGAGAGAGTGTTTCTGACGGAGAGAGGGTGGAAGAGTGTTCCAGGCGGGTGGACCGTATACAGAGAAGGAGTGGGGGCCGAAAGTGCTGAGTTTGGTGCGGGGGACGTGGAGGCGGAGTGGAGCGGGGAGGAGTTTAGGGGTGAAGTAAGTTGGAGAGATAGGCAGGAGTGCAGTTGTTTAGGGATTTGTAGCAGAGAGACAGAATCTTGTATTGGATGCATTGGAAGCCAGTGAAGGAGTTTGAGCAGGGGAGTGATGTGGTCGGATTTTTTCTTTCTGAGGATGAGGCGGGCAGCATTGTTCTGGACACGCTGGAGGGTGAAAGTGGTGGAGTGAGGGAGGCCGGAAAGGAGAGAGTTGCAGTAGTCGATGCGAGATCAGATGAGAGAGACCGCAAGTTTGGTGGCAGCTTCGATAGTGAGGTATTTTTTGATCTGACTGATGCGGCGGAGGTGGAAATAGCATGCCTGGGCCGTGGCAGAGACAAAGCTGGTCATGGAAAGAGAGGAATCGAGGATAACGCCGAGGTTTTTGGCCGAGTCAGAGAGGGATATGGGGGTGCTGTCGAGTTGAAGGTGGAGAGAGGAAGGGAGCTGGGAAAGTTTCTGGCGAGTGCCTACCGGTACCAGCATGGCTTCCGTTTTGTCGTCATTCAGTTTGAACTTGTTTGCTGTCATCCAGTTTTTCACGTCTTCGTATCAGTCAGCCATGCGAGTCAGTAGTGACTGAGTGTTGTCAAGTTTGTCTTTGTCTAGTAGTTGTGAGTCGTCAGCATAGAGGTGGTGGTTTATGTGGTGAGACTGGATGATATTGGACAGGGGAGAGGTGTAGAGCATGAAAAGGACCGGGCCCAGGACGGACCAGTGTGGAACTCCGCAGGAGAGCATGACTGGGTTGAAGGAGACGCCGTCGATAGTGACGGACTGCTGTCTGTCGGAGAGGTACGAGAGAAACCAGGAGTGGACAGAGTCTGTGATTCCAAAAGAGTGGTGAAGGCGGTGGAGGAGGATAGAGTGGTCTATAGTGTCGAAGGCGGCAGAGAGGTCGAGTAGCGTAAGAAGGTAGATGTTGCCCGAGTCGGTGGAGAGAAGCAGGTCATTTAGGATATGTAGAAGGGCTGCTTCAGTGCTGTGATGTTTGCGATAGGCAGACTGGAAGGGACTGGTGAGGTGGCGGTTGAGCTGGTTGAGAACAACTTTCTCAAGAAGCTTGGAAAGGAAAGAGAGATTGGAGACTGGGCGATAGTTTTTGAGTTCTTTTGGGTCGAGGTTGTGTTTTTTGCTACCACTTGCTGCCTTGAAACCCATTAATTACCTAGTGGTTTCAATGGGTACGCATGAGATTTGGCTGAGTGTAGATTAGTAATTTTTTTTACTCACTTCATCCTTAAGGGGAAATTATTTTTTACTAATAATTTCTTTAGAGATCTTTTGAGGTTTATGTTACAGTTCTGGAGACTGAGTGACCATGATACTTTGATAGTTGAAGAGTGATGTCAGAATACTAATGCCCCAAGCTATTCCAACACCACCCTGGCACTATTATGGTCTATCCAAATAATTTACATTGATTACATCCTCATTACCCATTTTTAGATCGTTTGAGATTACACTTCTGGAGATTTACCATGATAGTTCAGTGGTGGCGTTGCTGCCTACAGACACCACCCTTGAACTATCATGGTCGATCCACATCATGTCCGAACCTTACTCGTTAAATTTAAATGGTAAAAATTAAAATAACAAATAAAGCCCTGGGGAATGATGCAAGTACAGCACAGAACTACAAGAAATGTCTGCGCATTGTTACTGTTAGTCGCATTTCTCAGTAATGCTTTCTAGTCATCGGGTATTACCTGCCTGAGAGCGCAAGCAGAACTACCTGAAGCTTTCCAATAATAGGCCTGGCCAGGGCCTGACAGCAAAATGAGTCATTGACTGTCGCAGAAGTTTGCGTGTCGGCTGTGTGTTGCTGGAACAGATTCACACCAAACTGCCTTCTGAAAGAGCATAGACCCTCATGAGCCCCTTAGGCTACAGGGCCTCATGAGGATCTACGCCACTCGCTTGTGTAACGGATATATCACAATAAGACGCATGATGCAGTTTATGGTGGAGTTTTCCTGGGCAGGGCTGTTGTTACTGCATGAGAGGTTGTTATGACTGCACGGTGCAGGGCATCTAGGGTTACAACTGCAGATTGAAAATCACATCACTTCCGCCATATGAGGAGCTGGAGCAGTACCCGAAACGGGCAAGAGGCATAGATCCCCATGAGCCCCCGTATTTAGCGGGGGCTCATGAGGATCTATGCCACTTGCAAATTGTCTTTTCCGCAGTTCACATGACATAAATTGAGTGGGGTCTGATCAATAGAGACCGACAATACAGTCTAGTACTAGTGTGCTGCTGCTGTGGCCTTGGCAACACGTACAGACTGGCTTATTTTAGAAAAGCAGTAGACTTTGACAGTAAATGATATATATGTATGACAGTCTGTAAAAGGTGTGTGAAAAAAAAAAGTCTGGACTGGATGTGCTCCCTAAGGAGGAACAGTTTTATTACATTTTGTTTGATGTATGACACAGCAGTCCTATTCTTTGTCTTAGTCACTGTGTCAGCCATGCACAACACAATTCCTTGTAAAATATTAGTGATGAACAGAGAATCAAAGATCCTACATAGCTTACTATTTAGAGAGAATTGACTCACCCATGTGAAATCAGACTTGTGTTGACATGTTTGCAGTCACACTGAAATGATTCACATGCAAGCAAAGGCCATTGGGCTGATGTCGCTGGCGCATGGTTGTGCGATGGTGAACAGTAGCTGATTATGGCCTGATAATCTTTTGTGCACTGGGACCACACTGACTAGAACTAAAGAGTTACTAAAGTGATAACGTTAGTACTCTCGAGGGTCACTACGCTATTTGTACACTGACTAGAAGTAGAACTATCCTCATGATCTATCTATAGTGCTTACAAGTCTAATAATCTGAAGAGAGTCACATCATAAACTTGATAAACATCATCTTTCCCCACTCCCAGTGACACTTTTTCAGAGATCTTGCATTCATGAGTAGCAGTAAAAATGAAACACCCTCTTGCATAATATTAATATGTTTTATTTTATATTTATTATTTACTTTATAGCTCATTTTGTTTTTATGAGATGGCGACTTATAAGTTTATTGTGTTTGGGAAAGGAAAATTCCAGGTCTTATGTCAGTTGCTGTAGGTCGGCCTGGGGTTTAAAAAATATCTGAACCTGGCTGATTTCTGTGGAAGTGGATATTTCTTCTGTAAAGTACCCTGATTGGTTGATTTTATCCATCATTGCAATGTACTATTTGTAGTACATGTACGTAAGTACTAAAGTAGTCTAGTAAGTACTGCTTGCTCATTGAGAACAATTAGCATTAGGATAACACAGATGAAGAGAGTGCTGAGTAGTAGTTGGTCATAATGATTGATAACCCAGATGTAGTACATTATCACCAAACACAGCTACTCAAGTGTGCACAAAGTGCTAGGGCTGACATTGGCCACAGTTGGCCTGCGCGGGCCAAGTGTGACCAAAATCAGCCCTGGGACCTTTTACGCACTGGGTGTGTGCATCTTGTGTGTCTTCATAAATTCACCATTGACTGTTGTGGTATAATGCAGGTTTTCTTTGCTGTGGAACACATCACAGCAGCTTCATTTCTTAGGCTTCAGATTCAAAGCAAAGTTCTGCTTGACATTCAAAGGGAAATCCGCTGTTTGGTACCAGTGTATGTATAAATAACAATATAAGTTTAACAAACAGTTGGTTCAGTCAGTGACACACCAGTTGCTGGACAGCAATGAATTCTGTATATAAACTACTTTATGGAGGTAGGTCTGTTTTTATATTGCAAAACACCTTTGCTGCTATACATTGCACATCTGAAACCACTTCAGGCTTAGCCTACATTGCTTGCAGAACACAAATATAGGTATATAGCATATGACCAACACTACAATACACATATAAAAATTTATAAATAAACCTTTATGAGCTCTTTAGAGGGTGCAGGATGGTGTGTGTCTCTTGCAGATGGGTAGATTCAGCTTATCCTGGCAGTTAAGGGGTTAACAATAACATGTTAGTGGATTCCATCTCTAGTTACTGATGAATTGGTTTCTTTAAGTTCCGTTCTGGTAAATAAGATACTCCTTCCCCTGCCCCCATCCCCTCCCCCCTTGTTCATGCAGCTTTTGGCACTGTGCACTAGTACAGGTAATAATAATAATACCGTTATTATATAGGCGCTTTTTCTCAATTTTGGGGAAATCGCCTCAAAGCGCCGCGCCTGAAACCCAACACACACACTCACGAAACAGACACGGATTTACGCCATTTAAGACAAACACAGTACAAGACAAACGAAGGGCCAGTCAGCTACTGAAGTTACAGAGATTTTTGATCGCTTGTATTTGAAATTTGTAAAGTGGCCTGAGACCGGTACCAAAGTGAGGGGGGAGGGGGGGGGGAGAAAAACCCCCGAATTAACGGTGACACTTACCAGAGGAGAAAAGTCCAACGCCGGAACCCGGTATCGAACCGCGCACCTTTGGCATTGGTGGCAGGCGCCTTGACCACTGCGCCACGGACCGCCCCAGTACTGATGGATGCATGCACAAGATGTCCCCTGACTTGAAGCCACTACTTTTAATGTGTTTATCTGGTTATTTGTTAGGTGACCCCTCTAAAATTTAGGAAATGATTGCCTTGAGGTTAAATGGGTTAACTTATTTAAATAGTACAGGTCAGTCTCAGTAACTTGTGATGCCAGAGAGTGGGAGCCACAAGTTACACATGGTGCTTGTACTAACACATTCTGCCACAGGACCGAAATCCCCAAATTTGGAAGTTGCCTTCAGAAGGACTGTGTATTACATTTTACAATTCTACTTTTCTAGAGACAGATCGAGCATGATAGTTCAAGGGTGGTGCCAAAAACGCTTGGCACCTATGGGCGCCAAGCTGTTCTGGCACCACCCTTGAAATATCATGCTCGATCCATGTCTTCCTGTGGTGTGTCAGGGCTGATTGAGTTAATCTGGTGATTAGTTTATGTAAGCATAGGCTTTAACCCTTTTCATCCTGATACACCCATTGCTTGAGATTAATTTTGACTGATAGTTCAAGGGTGGTGCCAGAATAGCTTGGCGCCTCAGGCGCCAAGCTACTCTGGCACCACCCTTGAACTAAAATGGTTGATCTAGCTCCTAATCTGAAATGTAGCTTTCATAGGACAATAAGCAATTTTTAAAAATAAGCCTCAGGATGTAATGGGTTAAAGATTAAACCACCTTGTGAGCGAACACCCAGTGGAATTCAGCCATAACCTTTTCATCCTGATACACCATCGCTTGAAATAAATTTGAGTATGCTAGTTCAAGGGTGGTGCCAGAATAGCTTGGCGCTTGAGGCGCCAAGTTATTCTGGCACCCCCTCTGAACTAAAATGGTTGATCGATCTGTGAATCTGTAATACAGACTTCATAGGACAATAACTTGAATAAGCAAATTTGTATATTAACAAAATAATAAATAAAAGAATTAGCCTATTTAATCCCGTTCCTCAGATTTTGGAGATGTCACCTAACTACACACATTTATTATGTGTACTATTCGCAAGAGATCGATCAGCAGTGATAGATCAAGGGTAGTGCTGGATTAGCTTGTTTCATCAGATGTGAAGCCAGTCTGGCACTACACTTAAAGTATCATGCGTAAATTTGAAGACAGATTTCAGCACCATTTGTTTTTGTTATGCCTTGTCGACACACCTAATGAACTTTAACAGCAGTTGGTACACGCAGCAAAAGCACACGCGTAATCGCACTTATTTATTCTGCCCAGGCGTTAGCATGTCAATCTATTTTTAGTTGTTTGTCGTACTGAGAGCATTGTATTTATAGAACGGAGTGGAGTCATTGTCATATTACTTGATATCAAAACGACGTGTGCTGAACTGGGTTGTCCTGTGTCTAAATGAACTATAGCTAGACCTGTGTGTAGCATTTCGTAACCATCTGTTACAGAAGTGTATCTTTGAACAGTTACAGCGGTAGTGGGCCTTCAGATTAATTCCTCATACACTCTGACATGAAATACGTTTGACCATGATATATTTGATAGTTTAAACTGTCCTGGCACCACCATTGAACAAGCATGCTTAGTCTATCTCTTGAACTGTAATATTGCCTGTATAAAATAACTTAACCCTTTCCATCTTGTTACACCCTTTGCTTGAAATAAAATTTGACTGATAGTTCAAGGGTGGTGCCAGAATAGCTTGGCACCTAAGGCGCCAAGCTATTCTGGCACCACCCTTGAAGTTGAACTAAAACACTTGATCTATCTCCTAATCTGTAATGTAGCCTTCATAGGACAAGCAATTTATACAAAATCAGCCTCAGTTTGTAATGGTTTCACCTGAAAAAAATTAGCCTCACAATTATCCTAACATGGTCAAGTCATCTCCTGCTGTAGCTGCCTGGGCTACCGGTAAATGGGTTAATTGGCCTGTGCAGAGAGGTCTGCTGACCAGCTGAGGCTGACATCAGACTCAGTCTGATGGCTTTTTTCCCACTGGATGACCACGTGGGGTATCCAGGGTATTGGCCACTCTGTATAACACAGTTCGATTTGGTGATGTGGGAGCATGTTATACTGAGGCTGACTTCTTGGCCCACACAAAGCATCCAGAAGGATGGCACAGCCCGAACGGAGAGCACCATAACCAAATTGACTACATCAGCCCACCGCTGAAGAGACCCTCACAGCCATCCACCAGCTCAAGAGTGGCAAAGCAGCAGGCATTGATGGAATACCGCCAGAGATCTGGAAACATGGAGGCACAGCACTGCACAACAAGCTCCATGACCTCTTTCTCTGCTGCTGGGAGGGAGGAACACTACCAAAAGATCTCCGTGACGCAGTCGTTATCACCCTGTACAAGAACAAAGGCGAGAAGTCTGACTGTTCCAACTATCGGGGAATTACCCTGCTGTCCATTGCTGGGAAAATCCTTGCAAGGCTGCTCCTGAATCGGCTGGTACCTGCCATCGCTGAAGACCAACTCCCAGAGGGCCAGTGTGGCTTCAGAGCAAACAGGAGCACCACCGATATGGTCTTTGTGCTGAGACAGCTACAGGAGAAGTGCCGCGAGCAGAACAAAGGGCTGTACGTAACATTTGTCGACCTAACAAAAGCGTTCGACACTGTGAGCAGGCAAGGCATGTGGCAGATCCTGGAGCGACTTGGCTGTCCCCCAAAGTTCCTCAACATGATTGTCCAGCTACACGAGGACCAGCAAGGCCAGGTCAGACTCAACAATGACCTCTCAGAACCATTCCCTATTCTCAACGGCGTAAAGCAGGGCTGCGTGCTGGCACCGACCCTCTTCACCATCTTTTTTAGCATGATGTTGAAGCAGGCCACAGTGGACCTCGATGATGACGATGCAGTGTACATCAGGTATCGTCTCGATGGCAGCCTGTTCAACCTCAGACGACTGCAGGCCCACACGAAAACCCTAGACCAACTGATTCGTGAGCTGCTTTTTGCTGATGATGCTGCCCTCGTTGCACACACAGAGAGAGCCCTGCAGCGCATCACGTCTTGCTTCGCAGATGCTGCCCAGCTCTTTGGACTCGAGGTCAGTCTGAAAAAGACAGAGGTCCTCCATCAGCCGGCACCCAAGACAGTGTATCGCCCTCCTCACATCACCATTGGCGAGTCTGAACTAAAGTCAGTGCACCAGTTTACTTACCTTGGCTGCATTATCACGTCGGACGCCAAGCTGGACAAGGAGCTTGACAGCAGGCTGGCAAAAGCGAACAGTGCTTTCGGGCGACTTTTCAAGCGGGTGTGGCACAATCAACAGCTGAAAACAGGCACCAAGATCAGCGTGTACAGAGCTGTGGTCCTCACCACCCTGCTGTATGGTTCCGAGTCCTGGGCCCTCTACCGCAGCCAACTACGACTCCTCGAACGCTTCCACCAGCGCTGCCTACGTACCATCCTGGGCATTCACTGGAGTGACTATGTCACCAACGTCGAGGTCCTTGAACAGGCTGAAACTGGAGCATCGAGGCTTTGCTGCTGCGGACACAGCTCCGCTGGGCGGGGCATGTCTCCAGGATGGAGGATCATCGCCTACCAAAGATCACCCTGTTCGGCAAGCTTGCTACTGGACACCGTGACAGAGGGGCACCAAAGAAGAGATACAAAGACTGTCTCAAGAAGTCACTTAGTGCCTGCCAAATCGACCACCACCAGTGGTCTTCGCTTGCTGCGGACCGTGACACCTGGCGCTCCACCATTTACAAGGCAGCTGTCTCCTTTGAGGACTCTCGCAGAGCTAGCCTTAAGGACAAGCGGCTCAGGAGAAAAAACAGAGATGCCGCAGCTCAGAACCCTGGCCAGACCTTCCCCTGCAGCCACTGCGGTCGAACCTGCCTGTCTCGGATTGGCCTCCGCAGCCACGAACAAGCCTGCAGACGTCGTGGGCAACTCCTATAAAATCTTCGTTCGCGAAGTCAAGCCAAGAGAGAGAGACATCATGGTGAAGAGACGCTTCCAAACCAGTGTGAACATTGCCAAGACAAGAAGTTTTCCAGGAGCAGACATTGGAAGTGACCATGACTTAGTGATGGTGACCTTCCGACTCCGCCTAAAGAAGGTCAACAAGCAGGGTCCCACCAGAATCAAGTTTGACCTCGAGAAGCTGAAAGACCCAGAGGTAGCGGAAGCCTTTCAGGCAAAGATAGGAGGAAAATTCGCACCACTGCTACTTCTGGGTGCAGAAGACACGGACGTGGACACAGTGGTTGACACATTTAACACTGTTGTAACCCAAACAGCCAGTGAGATCCTTGGCAAACACTGACAAGCAAAGAAACCTTGGGTTACAGTTGACATCTTTGTTCTATAGATGTGACAAGCATCGAGAATTAAAGAAAAAGAAATCAGAGGTAGAAGGAGCTAAACAATACAGGGAAATTAACCAGGCTATCAAGAAAAGCATGAAAAAGGCAAAGAATAAGTGGATTGAAGATCAGTGTAAACACGTAGAAGAAAGTCTGAACAAAAATAATAGCAAAAAAGCATACCAGCTGGTGAAAGACCTGACCAGTGTAAAACAAGGACGCTCCTCGATCATTCAAGATAGTGAAGGGAACTGTCTTACGGAAGACCAAGACATACTGAAGAGATAGAGTACTGCTCAGATTTGTACAACCACCGAGCTGCAGGGGACCCAGGCATACTTGTCAACCCACCCGTGACCAACAATGGCAACTATCCCATCCTCCGAGAAGAAGTAGAGGCTGCAGTGAAGTCGCTGAAAAAAGGGAAGGCAGCAGGAGCAGACAACATCCCTGCAGAGCTAGTCCAAGAAGGGGGAGAAGACACGATAAGCGCCTTACTAACAATCTGCAATAAGATCTGGCAGTCAGGGGATTGGCCCACACCATGGACCCAATCACTTATAATAACTCTCCCCCAAAAAAGGCAACTTACATCAATGCCAGAACTATCGCACGATCAGTCTTATATCCCACCCAAGCAAAGTCATGTTAAAGATCCTACTGAACAGGCTGAAGCCACAGGCAGAGGAAATCATAGCTGAGGAACAGGCAGGCTTCAGACCAGGGCGCAGCATAACTGAACAGATCTTCAACCTGAGAGTTCTATATGTGAGAGATACCTCCAGCACCAGCAGGACCTCTATCATGTCTTTGTGGACTTTAAGAAAGTGTTTGACAGGGTGTGGCATGCAGCCCTTTGGTCCACCATGAAGCTATACAACATCAATGCCAACCTGATCGAAGTCATAGCAAACCTTTACAGCAAGGCCACTAATGCAGTCTGCTTCAATGGCAAAATAGGAAACCGGTTTAGGACTACAGTTGGAGTCAGACAAAGCTGCTTGCTCTCACCTACTCTTTTCAACATCTTCTTGGAAAGAATCATGACGGACGCATTGAAAGATCATGAAGGAACTGTCAGTATTGGAGGCAGAACAATCACGAACTTGCGCTTTGCGGATGACATTGATGGCCTTGCAGGAACAGAGAAGGAGCTAGCTCAGCTGGTGGAAAAGCTGGATCGTACAGCCATTGCATATGGGATGGAAATCAGTGCAGAGAAGACCAAACTGATGACCAATAACGCCAGTGGCATTGGCACTGAAATCATGGTTGAAGGCCAAAAACTGGAAACATTGTGACAGATGAGGGATCAAAACCAGAAATACTGTCCAGGATTGCGCAGACAACAACAGCACTGACAAGATTGAAGACCATATGGAAGGACAGAAACATCACACTGATCCAAGATCAGACCGAGACGCTCCTTAGTCATCTCAGTGTTCTTGTATGCCTGCGAGTCATGGACCCTCACAGCAGACCTTGAAAGGAGGATACAAGCCACTGAAATGAGATGTTTTCGAAGGCTGCTCGGCATCTCATACAGAGATCACATCACAAACGAGGAAGTGGGAAGCAGAATCAGGCAAGCCATCGGGCCCTATGAAGACTTATTAGCCACTGTGGGAAAACGCAAACTGAAGTGGTATGGGCATGTCACGCGTTCAGCAGGGCTTGCCAAAACAATCCTGCAAGGCACTGTGCAAGGAGGACGAAGGAGAGGAAGACAGAGGAAAAGATGGGAGGACAATATCTCAGAGTGGACAGGACTGAAGCTGGGCGATACGCTGAGAATGGCAGAGAACAGAGAGGATTGGAGGGAGTTGGTTGCCAAGTCATCAGTGGTGCCCCAACGGTCGGCAAGACTACGGGATATAGATAGACTTGTTAACCCATTCAGCCCTGACACACTGCAGCAGGAGATGGATCGACCATGATAATTCAAGGGTAGTGCCAGATTAGCTTGGCGCAAGCTAATCTGGCACTACCCTTGAATTATCATGGTCGATCCATCTCCTGCTGCAGTGTGTCAGGGCTGAATGGGTTAACAAGTCTATCTATGTTGTAGAGGGGGGTATGTGGGCTCTTTCTTACGCACTCGCACCCTGGGGTTCGCTTCCGTGAGGGTTGAGAAGAGGCTTAATTGAAGAACATCTTTTTATTCACAGCATCAAATCAAGGCTCTTAATCAATGCCTTTAAGTCAATGATGCCTTTAAGTCAATGTTTTTAAGTCAACGATGTCACCCTGCAACAAACATTACAGGTCATAAGTATATATCATATACAATATAGCGTGAACGTACGTTCTAGCTATTACTATTATCAAACTACCATAAATATACATACGCCGCTATAGCTTGAACATACATTCTAGCTATTGTCATGCAACCAAAATTACAAAAGAATGTACAGTACAAATCGGCTCTAAACAACGAATTATAAAAACAGACAGTCAAGTAAAAATAACAAAATGCAATAACAACATTTTTCAGTTAATGCAATATTCTATTACCTTAACAAATAACCAAACATCTAGCTATTCAACATACCTTAGCAAAGTGTCAAAGGTGGATAACATCAAGGTAGACTGAATGTCATTGACCATATGCAGTCAAGTAACAAAACTGCTGTGTCTGACTGCCCAAAAATGTCACAGCAGCTATAGGTGAATACAGTTCAGTCAAAGCTCATGCACCTGACTGAAAACTCATGACAAAACATACCGCCCAAGATGCACTGGATTCTTGGAGCACTTATAGCTACAGCTACATGCTGTCCAAACACAGAGTCAGGCAACAATATTTATACATTTAGGCTAGAGCTAGGCACAATATAACTCTATGCTTCCACTGACTAAACTGTTCTAACTTACAGTGAACCTGTCTGGTATGCAGTGCAGTTTATCCATACCACCTTATAAAACAAGACAACGGAATGAAGTAGATCAAGTTAAAAGAGAAAAGATCTAAGAAGACAATACTAACTAGGAATTAACCTATTTGGCTTTATCCATTAATTAACATTTATTTACCTTACAAATCATAATCAGTGGAAAATACTGACTATACACTTCCATTCCTCTATTTAACTGTATGATCAAAGATCACTCTACCACATTCACCCCTGCCAAGTGAAATGACGTCCTCGGCATTTCCGTTTAAGTACTAACTAATTAAATGGTTAGCGTTACAAAACCATGGACAATATAATAGGAACAAAATAGAAAAGAAAATACAGGAAATATGACTATTGCAACACAAAACTCAAAGTATCCACTAAGTATACGTCCGACTTTGGCATGACATTCTTCGCCATGGTAAGCTAGGCTCGGTACACTGGATGTAAGAGGTTATGGTGAAATGTGAATGAACTACCAAAGAAATATTAATTATACTCACGAGCTTATCACAACATTAATTCGAGAGAAACTATGACTCTTTAAATCAACTGATCTGGTATCCGAGTGAAAACAAAGTAAAGTCCGGGCATGGTTTTAAGTACTATTCCCATGTTAACGCTATGCTAGACCTACTGAGTTAAGATGGATGATACAGTTTCAGACAATCTTTCAGGATCCATCTGTACCTCTCCACTCTTAATCAGGTCTGATAGAAAAACAATTTTCCTTTTCCATTCTGGTCCAACAGGTTGTTGTGCCATAGCATACTCACCTGTAGTCTGCCAGGTAGGAGGCCTTCGATGTCTACTAGAAACGTGAAGAACCGCCTGTTCTTGCTCCTGATTTGGACCTGTGTCCTCTTCATTGTCTCTAGTAGTCCCTTCCTCCTGTGTCCGACCACTTGTCTCATCTGTGGACGCGCTCAGCTCTCCACCTTCTACACTCACGGTGGACTGGTGGTCGTCACCACTCAAGCTGGCTGCCCCGTCATCCACAACAGCTCCTTGAGCGTCCTCAGAAGGTTGTGATGACATCTCCTCAGCTTGCTTATCATCCTCCTCCTCTCCGGCAGCGAGTTTAACTGCTGGGTCAGAACTCTGGAGTTCAAGCTGCACTTCTACGATGACTGAGTCTGACTCGTCACCTTCCTCTGAGTATGCTGTCAGATCATGTGTAGTCTGTTCCCGTTCCTGCTTGGCTGCCTTGCTCCTGGCCCGTGGTGCCGGAACTGGCCGTGGCCTGCCTGTCACTGTCTCATCATTTCTGTCACTTGATGCCGCGGCAAGGGGTAAGAGATGATTCCGGTGAAGGGTCCTCTTACGACTTGCATCTCCCTCTTTGTGTATCCTGTACACGGGAACACCTTCATTTGGTTGGGAACTGACAATGTAGATATCCTCTTCCCATTTGTCTGAGAGCTTGTGCTTGCCCTCGAAGGCAAGTATGCGGACGAGCACTCTGTCTCCTTTCTGTAAGGTTGCTCCTCGCGCTTTGATGTCATAGTGCTCCTTCTGACGTCGTTGAGCCCCATCCGCTGTACTGGCCGCAACTTTGTAGGCTTCCTGAAGGCGCGTCTGTAGATCAGTGACATAGCTGCTGTAGTCTTTGGCGTTCTTTCCTCTTTCCAGTCCGAAAACTAGATCGATGGGTAACCTTGCCTCTCGCCCAAACATGAGGAAATACGGAGAGTGACCGGTGGACTCGTGTCTTGTACTGTTGTAGGCGTGGACTAGAGGTGCTACTGATTTATGCCACTGCACTTTCCGCTCTGGCTCCAGAGTGCCCAGCATCCCTAGCAAGGTCCTGTTGAAACGCTCGGTCATCCCGTTCCCCATTGCGTGATATGGCGAGGTCCTGCTCTTGTCAATACTGGCCAGCTGACAAAGATCTTTGATGACACGACTCTCAAAGTTCGCGCCTTGGTCTGAGTGGAGCCTTCTGGGAAATCCATAATGCACTATGAAGTTGTTGAAAAGCGCGTCTGCTGTTGTCTTGGCGGTCTGATTTCGAGTCGGTATGGCCTGGGCATATCTCGTGAAGTGGTCAGTAATCACAAGGATATGCTGAAAGCCACTGGAAGACGTCTCCAGGCTCAAAAAGTCAATGCAAACTAGCTCCATGGGCTGACTGCTGCTGATGTTGACTAACGGGGCCTTCTGTCCAACAGCTTTCCTGCGTAAACATCGGGGGCAGTTCTTGCACCAGTCTTCAATCTGACTTGCCATCCGAGGCCACCAGAATCGCTCCTTTGCCAGTGCAGTCGTGCGGTCCCGGCCTGGATGGCCTATATCGTCATGAATCCCTTGCAGAGCGCGTTTGATGAATGCTGCAGGCAAGACTAACTGTGACTGCACCAACCCATCGGTTGTCGTCTCCTTGTACAGTGCGCCATGCTGCAGTCGAAAATGTTGCCAGTGTCGGTACATCGCCGAGTGCTCAGGCGTGCTAGGGAAGTCTTGTCGTCGAGGAATGCGCTTATTCCTGATGAGCCTCAGCCACAGACCTATTACTGGGTCGTCGTCCTGTGCTCGACGCCAATCCTTACATGTGAACTCAGCCATGTCTTGACCGTCAGGTTCATCAAGTACGTCCGCTACTGTCGCCGATAAGCAATGCGTCTCTATCACCGGACAGCTGACAGCCGAACATATGGTGTAAATGGCCTCTGTGGACAACTCTTCCTCTTGTCCTTCGGTGTTGTGAGTAATCCTCGACAACGCGTCTGCGTCAACATTATGTACACCAGGTTTATACTTGATGTTGAAATTGTACGCTGCCAGGGCCGCCAGCCATCTGTGGCCTGTCGCGTCAAGCTTTGCAGTTGTGAGCACGTATGTCAGCGGATTGTTGTCCGTGTGAACGGTAAAGCGGGCGCCGTAGAGGTAGTCTTTAAACTTCTCTGTGACTGCCCATTTCAAAGCAAGGAATTCTAGTTTGTGGGCTGGATAATTCCGTTCAGCCTTTCCTAGTGCTCTGCTGGCATAGGCTACAACGCGCTTGACGCCGTCCTGTTCCTGGTAGAGAACACAGCCGAGCCCTGTCCTGGATGCGTCGGTGTGGAGCTCGAAGGGCCTAGTGTAGTCAGCGTACCCTAGAACTGGAGGTGAGGACAGTATGTTCTTTAGTCGCTGAAAGGCCTCTTCCTCTTCATCTCCCCACATCCATGGCTTCTGGACATGCGGCTTTCGCTTCCCTCGCTGTTTCTTGGTTGGTACAGGCATGAGGACTGTCAGGGGCGCAGTGATCTTCGCGAAATCTTTAACAAACTTGCGGTAATAACCTGCGAACCCCAGAAACCTCCTTACTTCCTCTGGTGTTGTCGGTGTAGGCCAAACTCTGATGGTTTCGGTCTTTGCGGGGTCTGGTTCGATACCATCACATGACACAGCGTGGCCAACATAGACCACCTTGGCCTTGAATAGATGACATTTCTTGGGTGCTAGCTTGAGACCAGCCTCACGCAGCCGTTGAAAGACCAGCCGCAGGCGTTCTATGTGTTCCGGGTATGTCCGAGCGAATATGATGACGTCATCCAGGTAGATGAGACATATCCGCATGTGGTACTCTCCTAAAATGTCTTCCATGAGTCGCTGATAGGTAGCGGGTGAATTCGTCAGTCCGAATGGGAGGCGGTTGTACTCGTAGAATCCGAGTGTACCGACGGTGAATGCAGTGCGCTCTTTGTGCTCTTCGGCGATTTCAACCTGGTAGTAGCCGCTTTTCATGTCCAGGACACTGTAGTACTGTGATCCCGATAAGCAGTCCAGGATTTCTTCTATCCTTGGCAAAGCATAGGAGTCGCGTATAGTCCTGCTATTCAGCTGTCGAAAGTCCGTGCACAGACGAAGGCGTCCATCTTTCCTTCGTGCTAAGACGATATTTGAAGACCATTGGCTGTAGGACTTGCGGATAATTCCACCTGCCAGGAGTTGCTGTATGTGTGAGCGGACTTCATCCAGCATCGATGGTGGTATCATGCGATGCTTCTGCTTAAAGGGGCGGTCGTCACTGAGTTCGATCCGGTGGCGCACCCTTGAAGCTAATCCTACATCCTCCTCGCTTTTGGAAAAGATGTCCTCATACGCGGTAATCAGATCCTGTGCCTCCTTCAACTGATCCGGTGTTAAGTTGTCAGTGTCTATCTCAACGAGTGAAAGCAAATTTTCCTGCACCTCTTCAGGTAGATCCTCCAGCTCTGTGATGTCCACTGGCTGAACCTCACATAGAAGAGCCCTGGGTTCAAATGAGACTGTACGGGAGGACGTGTTCGATAGGGTGACTTCAACTGGACTCGTCTCATTGTAAGCGTAGCTAATGAGGGTCGGATTAAGGTCGACGTCCGGGTCTACATCAGAATGTGGCTGGAGAAGGGCACACGTGCGATGGTATGGCTGCGACTTGTCTACCATTCCCCTCAAGGTGACTTGTTGGTTAGGGTGAAGTATCACACGTCTCTTCTCTGCCGATCGCACCACTGCTATCCTGTTGCAGTTCCTCGATAGTTGTTTCTCCTGAAGCGTGATGCTTTTCAGTGCCAGTTGCCAGGATGTCTGTCTGTCCGGGGTTTGTGTACAGCAATCATCAGTGCGCTGAGTACAGCTGTCCTTCACTCTGGTTAGGAAGTTAGTACCCAACAGAATCGGAGTCGCAGCACTGTAGTCAGTCCCTGGCACGACGAGCAAAAGACAGGGGTGTACGGTGCTGCTGAGTCCTGTGGCAATCACATCCGCTTTAATGTAGCCAGAGTATGGTAGCGTCTCTCCATTAGCGCACTCAATCCGTAATAGGTGTTCAACCTTTTGAAGTTCCAGGTGGGTTAAGTGTTTCGCATAGAAATCCTGTGTCACAGTCGATACGGCTGATCCTGTGTCTAACAGTGCAGATGTTTCAACACCTTCAACTTGGATTCCTGCTTCGTTAGGCTGACCCACAAGATCATCCAATGACTCCTGGTCCATATTTTGGTGTGCCTGTAGTTGGGGCTGGTACTGGCGGCCGCGCGTCTGCCCCTGCTCGCGGGCCCCTAGTGAAAATCCTGTTTCAGATGGTCAAGTCGTACTCTGCAGCCGATCCGCAGATGACCGTACTGCCCACAACGGAAACATCGAGGTCCTCTTGGGTCAGACTCTGCAGTTCGTCGGCGATATAAACCTCCAGCGCTTGATCCTCCGCGTGGTTGATTCTGGTGTTGAGTCCCATTTTCTGGTCCTGAAGTCTGCAGATCACTTGTTCTGTCCCTGCCCGCTGTTCCAGTCTTTTCCCTGTCCCATTGCAGCTCCTTCACTGCGGCAGTCAGTTGGCGTAGGGCTTCTCTCACTTCCTCCAGTTCCGATGTCTCCTCTGAGTCGGACATTGTATCGAAGGGGAACTATCTACGGTGTAAACCCACTGAGGTATCACTAGAGTTTAGAACTGCAAAACAGAACTATGAACCACCTCCAAATCTAAGATAAGCTTTGAGTAAATAGCACACAAAAAAAAATAATAAACCTCCAAAGCTGGCTCTGTATCATGCACCTTATTGTGTCTATACTCAACAGGCTATTTCGGTGGTGCTTATCCAAAATCTAAACCACCTGCACATAACTGTTAAACCACAAAAAGTGTTTCCAGTCTGAAGCTATCATTTACAAGTAACCATACCGCCTGATGCTTAATGCTTATGACTGAAGAGCTTAAGCGCATGGGGCAAAACACCAAGCCAAAGTCCAACTTTTCTTCAAATAAAACACTGAAATCAGTCACAAGAACTTAACTGATGATCTCAAATATATGCTAGATCAAAAGAACATGTTCAGAAAAAAATGATCACACGATCTCACACAAAAAAACGTAGACGTTTGCTCGTGCTAGGAAACGCATACCACACACTCACTGTACTTATCACATTATCAGGTACAGTGTGCTCGTCAGTCTCATTTTTTCAAAAGAAGAGAAACAGTTGCTGAACTGAAGTATGAACTTAAAGCTGATTTTGAAAGTAGAGGATATATCGTGCACGAAATGAGTGCCAATTTACATCGAGCTATGACATGAGACTGGGCTTTTCCTTTTTTTCTAAGTCCAAAAGCTGTGAAACATTGTGATAAATAAGCTAAGTATCCAGTCTCGTGCTAATGTGACTCAACTGCTTTTATTCTCTCTCGCCCTGTCTTTTCTTTTCAAGTAAAAACAGACCGACGAACGCACATGACACTGCTATGCATAATCAGGCTAACCAACGCATGCACAACTAAATGAATACAAGGACTCTGCATAAGTGGTCAGTCAAAACAATGCAAAAGAAAAAAAAGAAATTTCTCTTCTTTTGGTTTGCCCTGACTGGTGAACACACTAACACACTGACTAACGTATCACACTAACCATCACATGTGTAATAGCATATAAGACATAACCAGTCAACAAACCTTTGGGACTAATTCAAATTAAATCAGTAAGTAAGGACTGTTATGAAAACTATCAGCTAACTCCTAGCGAAGTCTAGAATAAGAGCGGCAACCAATGCCTAGATGTGGGAATTGTAACCCCAGATATCAAAAGCACCAATTGTCAGAAAACTATTTGTGTCACACACTAAAAAAACAAAAAGAAAAACATTTACATTTCTTTCAAAGACATATAACGTTTGCAATGTTCTCTTACAGTTTATGTTGCTGCAGTTATTCACACTATGTCAGCAAAAGAATATTAGCAAATATAATGTGAGAACAAAACTGAATGTAAACAATACTTAAAATAAGTTACATGCCAACTAACCCTGTAACCCAAGAGAGGTCATCCGGACATCCATCAGTGCAGCTGCGTGACGTCATCTGGGAGTAATGTCCGAGTCTTCTCTGTAGAGTTAGCAGCACAAGTGTCAATTTGTTGTCTCCAAGTAAAATCTGTCGGAGACCTATTCCATAGAGCTGAGCAGCAGAATAAGTGTCACTATATGAACACTACACAACTCCAAGAGCACCGTCTGTGATGAATCACTTGACCAGGGAAAGCACGAACATCCGCCACGATACCACCTCAGTCAGTCAGCTGGTTGATGTCGCCATCCTCCCACGCCAGGTAGATCGACCCCATCACACTCCTCCTCACTGGTAATTCTGCAGGTTGGAGCCGTCACGGACGTCGGTCGCCACACCGTCGCGGTCAGTCAGTTGATCCACGCCGCCGCCGTCGTCCGACGTCAGCAACTTAGGCACAGTTCGGCGCCTCTTTTCCCCCTGAAGCACAGACGCTGACGTTGCAGTCACTTGGCTGATTCGGCAGTTCAGCTCCTCTTCTCTCCCTCAGCACAGAAGATCGTTGGGCGCCATTGTTGTAGAGGGGGGTATGTGGGCTCTTTCTTACGCACTCACACCCTGGGGTTCGCTTCCGTGAGGGTTGAGAAGAGGCTTAATTGAAGAACATCTTTTTATTCACAGCATCAAATCAAGGCTCTTAATCAATGCCTTTAAGTCAATGATGCCTTTAAGTCAATGTTTTTAAGTCAACGATGTCACCCTGCAACAAACATTACAGGTCATAAGTATATATCATATACAATATAGCGTGAACGTACGTTCTAGCTATTACTATTATCAAACTACCATAAATATACATACGCCGCTATAGCTTGAACATACATTCTAGCTATTGTCATGCAACCGAAATTACAAAAGAATGTACAGTACAAATCGGCTCTAAACAACGAATTATAAAAACAGACAGTCAAGTAAAAATAACAAAATGCAATAACAACATTTTTCAGTTAATGCAATATTCTATTACCTTAACAAATAACCAAACATCTAGCTATTCAACATACCTTAGCAAAGTGTCAAAGGTGGATAACATCAAGGTAGACTGAATGTCATTGACCATATGCAGTCAAGTAACAAAACTGCTGTGTCTGACTGCCCAAAAATGTCACAGCAGCTATAGGTGAATACAGTTCAGTCAAAGCTCATGCACCTGACTGAAAACTCATGACAAAACATACCGCCCAAGATGCACTGGATTCTTGGAGCACTTATAGCTACAGCTACATGCTGTCCAAACACAGAATCAGGCAACAATATTTATACATTTAGGCTAGAGCTAGGCACAATATAACTCTATGCTTCCACTGACTAAACTGTTCTAACTTACAGTGAACCTGTCTGGTATGCAGTGCAGTTTATCCATACCACCTTATAAAACAAGACAACGGAATGAAGTAGATCAAGTTAAAAGAGAAAAGATCTAAGAAGACAATACTAACTAGGAATTAACCTATTTGGCTTTATCCATTAATTAACATTTATTTACCTTACAAATCATAATCAGTGGAAAATACTGACTATACACTTCCATTCCTCTATTTAACTGTATGATCAAAGATCAAAGATCCCGTAGTCTTGCCGACCGTTGGGCAACAGGCACCTAGTCGTTAGGTGACTCCTCCACAATTTAGGAAATACGTGCGTGGGGTTGAATGAGTTAAACTTGTATTGTGTTTATGTTTAACAGGAAATGGAAATGTCACCCCGACTGTGCCCGCGGGCAACACAACCACTAGCAGCACCAACGCCACCTTGACAAAGCCTGATGGTGACAGTCCGAGAACAGGTAACTGTTAGATTTGTTATGATAAAAAATATGTGCTGGCTTGTTATTTTGGAACTTTAATTTAACCCTTTGATTGTTAGTAGCGGTTGTAGTCGGGATGATTCCTGCCAGAATCATTGTGACTTAAACTGCTACCAACACCCAAAGGGTTGGACTAAGTTAAAGCCATCCGTTCCATGGCAGGTGTTGATTGCTAAAATTTGAAGATACAATGGGTCGTCCATTTTGTTTAGCCGCAACTGAGACTTTTCTACCCATCTTTTCACAATCCATTTCAGAAGGCGCATGTACCAGAGATTTTCCACTGCCTTTTAAACATAACATAAGGAACTCTCCTAGTCCTACGTATACAGACTTGAAGAAGAGCAGAAAAGTCTTTCATTTCAAAACATTATTATCAACCTCATTATTTAAGTTAGCCTTTTCATCCAGCATTAAATGTAAAACATAGTAAGAACATTCATAAAGGAGATATTGGGGTATTATTAACTGGCTTTCCTGTCTGGAGTAGGTTGCTTTAACATTGGAGATGTGCTGCCTCTGGAGGCGGCATGTTTGCAATGAGTTAAGGCTCTAGAACCATAAGGCCCAAATCATTGACCAGCACATGTAATGCTTGCCCAAAAATGAAAATTTTCACTTACTTCTCTAGTCTAAAGTCTACAGACCACTTGTTCGAGAGAGAAATTAAATGAACCCTTTGTGTGTCGGTAGTGGTTTTTGTCCTAATGATTCCTTGAACTAAAACCGCTGCCTACACTCAAAGGGTGAATCCCAATGCGCACAAGGTAATTGAGGTGATGTCGGCCTGATGGCCTTGTGCGCATTGGGATGATAGTTCAAAAGTGGGATGGCAATTGCACGGTGCCCATGGCTGGCAAACTATTTCAGTACCACTCTTGAACTATTATAGTCGGTCTGTCTTCTGTTGAAGTGTGCAAGAGCTGTCTCCTGTCTTCTACTCAGATCTGTAGGTTATGAAACAGTGTCAGTTTTAGTGCATGTTGTATTGTAAACTTCTCAGCTCCAAAAGTCTTTTCACTGCAAGCAGCTGGAAGAGATTTTCTTTTTACTCATCGACAATGCTGAGAGGCACACAAATCAGGCGTACGTACTGATAATCGGGAGGATTTATGTCTCTTGCTGGCCTCATGATATAATGTATCACAACGCCAGCAAGACGCAGAAATCCTCATGAGACGATGCACATGGCGCATGAGGGTCTGTGCCTCATGCAGTTGGATGGTATTTAATTTGTTTTGTATTGACTATTAACCCTTTGTTTTCAGTGGCAGTGACGGTGATCGTTGTGGTACTTGTCCTGGCGGTTGTGATTGGCGTTGGTGTTTTTGTCTTCTTGAGAGTTCGCAGGTAAGGGGACTAATTAACCCATTTAGCCCCGAGTCCCTACAGCAGGAGAGTGATTGACCATGATAATTCAAGGGTAGTGCCAGATTAGCTTGGCGCCTTCAGGCACCAAGCTAATCTGGCACTACCCTTGAGTTATCATGGTCAATCCATCCCTTGCAACCAGTTCATAGTTGTTAAGCAAAACCTCAAAAATTTGAGAAATGGGACCTTGGGGCTTAAAGTTAAAGGATTAACATGAGCATCACTGTATATTTTGTGTGTGGATTGGGTGGGGGATATTCTTAAGTATGGTTATTGTGGTGCTGATTTTTCTAAGGCATGTGAAGGAAGCCTTAATGTGGGGGCTGGTTGATTTCATTGGACAGGTATTTGATTTATGGTATTTGACTGTAATTATGCATTTCTTCATCGTGAGTTTTTTGTGTCAAGTTGGATCTATTGTGTCCTTTTAGACGAACACCGAATTGGAAGAAATTTCTATTGTATTTTTGAACAGTTTTTTGCTGGAATTAGACCAAAACCAGAGGCAGTTTTGAAAAGAAAAACAACAAAAAAAAAAAAAACAACACCACAGTAGTAGGGGAGAGAACTGCTCATCATAGACTAATTTAGACGCAACCAAAAACTGATAGAAATAGGGGGTGGGGGGGGGGGGGGGTGAATGCTAGTGCCATTTTCTTCCTACCTTTTACCATATCCTGGAGTATGACTATAGGTTATACAATATAAGCAGTCACCACATTGTATGTTGTTGACCTCAACCAGAATAGTGATCTATAAAGGAGGGCTATGCATTCAGTCCGGGGAGCACAGAGAGTGTGTATGTGCTCTGTTTGCACAGCAATGCAATCTTCCCTGTTTTTTCTGCGGATGATACCATTCAAACCAATCTCTTCCTGCAAGAAGCATAGATTCTCAAGACCCAATGTGCAAAAGGCCATCGGGCTGATGATGGCTGCCATTTGCCCACGCACAGCTGCAGGGGCTCATGAGAATCTATGTTTCTTGCAGACAATAACTGATGAGTCATTGCTTTGACTTGCTTGTGAATTCCTAATTTACTTATTTTGTAAGTATCTGGCTAACTGAAACATTTTGATCATAAACAGGCGCCGAATGGCTGACTACGAGAAGAAGACTCAGATCCAGATGTCCTCTGCTCGCAACGCTGGAGTGTACGTTGATCTAACCTCCGCACCCCCCTCCGACGAGAAAGAAAAGCCAGCTGAGAGTCCTGAGACAGAGCACCTGAACAAAGATGAAGACTAAAGTACTTGAAACAAACATTAATTCAAGCGCTGCCAAGCGTTCACATTTTCTAAACAGCCACAGTGTAAGAGGGATCCATTTCCATGTGCAAGAGACATAGATTCTCATGAGCCCCCGCTACAGCGGGGGCTCATGAGAAGCTATGTCTCTTGCTGATGCCATTTATGTCAGGATTCTTACTCTGTGGTCAGTCTTTGTGGTTTTGGAGAGTGTTACAATCAGCGGCGGTGAATGTTTGAAAGGAATGACCGACCTCAAAGACTGAACACACTGAAGATTGCTGAACTGAATGCAAATGTGAACATGCCGGAAAGCTCAGTAAATGTTAAAGAGATTGCAGAGAAACCTAACAAAGTTACAACCACAATTTTTTTTATACTAGTTAGTATACTCGCTGGATCTTTGAATATAAACATGATGATATTTTGGAAAATGAAACTTTGACTGCCTACCGGTAATTTGAAAGAAAACTCTAAAGGAGTCAAAACTTTACAGCAGCACTAGAAAAAAAAAGGTAGCTTGTGTGTTTCTTATTTGTACGTACTTGAATAGATTCGTTCGCCAGCAGCTGGAGCATCACTGTCTTAACTCAGTCAGCCCGGCGCATGTATTTCCCAAATTTTGGAGGCGTCATCTAACGATATGCACCTGTTGCAGGAGATGGTTTGACCATGATAGTTAAAGGGCAGTTATAGTTATAGGCACCTAGCTCATCCAGCACTACCCTTGAATTATCATGGTCAATCCATCTCCGTCAGCTGGTACATAGTCTTTAGGTGGCACCTCCAAAACTTCGGAAATATGTCCATGGTTAAATGGTTTTATATCAAACAAAGCAATTGCGATAAACTCGTGGTTGAAATGGGCGAAACCCCTTCTGTTTTCACTGGTATTCATGAGCCATTTACTTTTTGCCCATGAAAATTACATAGCATAATGCACAAATTGGTCATTCACATGTGAATTACCATCTTGGGTTTTATGCTGTGTATTTTTCATGGGCTGGTGGTTGGTTGCCATGAGGAGGGGATCAGTGGATCTAACATTGTGTTCAGCGCCGAGTGCTTTCCCTTGGCTTGTGTATTGGAGTCCATATGTTTTACTAATCTTTTTGAAATGGCTTTCCTATAGATGGACGCCACACTTTCCCTGTTTATCTGAAGTATGGGTAACTTTATTATCATCTATTACTATCATACTCACTACAAGACAGTTTTGTGTGCATGGTGTCCAAACTTGACAATCAGTTGACCTGTTCTGACGTAATTTTTTCTTCCTTTTTCAAGTGAATTAACCACTCTACTTCTCTAAGCTTAACGTAATGCTGCCATCCTTATGCACTTGCTAGCTCAAGTCGCTCGCAGTTTTCTTTTTTTTTCCACTTGAAGTAAACTGCCTGCTTTATATTATGAACCCTTTCACTGCCGGAATACCAACAATACTCAAGTGCAAGAGGCACAGATCCTCATGAGCCCCTGCAGTTGCAGGGGCTCATGAGGATCTATGCCTCTTGCTGACACCATTTTGAATGATTCATAAGGAACAAAAAAACAGTCTACATTCACTGGCAGTGAAGGGGTTACTCCCCTTGTGTAATTGACCACCCATACTGCAACACTAACAGTTCCGGTGACTGCATGTAATGTACACGTTATGTTAACATTACTCTTTAAAACCCACGTCAACAGCCCCTAATATGTGCATACAGCCAAAATTTGGGATTTTGTGTGTTGACCCTTTGGCTGTCAGGGCTGCTTTTTGTCAAGGTGATTCCTACTGGAGTCGCCTTGACAAAGAACATGATCAGCAGCCAAAGAGTTGATGTCATCAGATTCACCTTTCATTCGCTCATGAATCCATTTGTTCCCATAACCCATTTAGCCCCAACACCCTACAGCAGGAGATGGACTGACAATAATTCAAGAGTGGTGTGAGATTAGCTTGGCGCCTTCAGGCGCTAAGCTGATCTGGCATTTCCATTGAATTATCGTGGTCGATCCATCTCCTGCTAGTGATACATAGTCATTCGGTAGCACCTCCAAAATTGTGGAAATATACGGCTGTGGGGGTTAGATGGGTTAATCATGTTCTGAACTTTGATCCTAGAAGGAAGTGAACAGTTGTGTTGTGAGTGTATAGATAAAGATGTGATGTCCAAAAATGGCCTGTTTTTTATGTGAATAACAGAGTAACAATTCGGAATGGCATATTTTTATGCTTAACCCCCTTAATGCTTTGGCTGTTGGTAGCGGCCTTGGGGTTAGTGTAGTTGCATATCAAAGGTTTCTTTTGTTAACTCATTCAGCCCGGCGCACATACTTCCCAAATTTTGGAGGCATCATCTAACGACTACGCACATGTTGCTGTAGTGTGCCAGGGCTGAATGGGTTAAGGAAATTACAATGAACATTCAGATAGATCTTTCTCGGACACGATTATCATAATCAATCTGATCCATATACATAGAGTTCTATGTGTGACATGCCATTTTGTGCTCAAAACTCAGCCCTTTTGTGAACAATTTGTGGCCATCAAAAAGTGTTGCTTGTTGTAACAGTTCTCGTTGTCAGTCATTCAGATATAGAATGAGACTGTTCTTTACACAAAATTGCAGTTTAAATGTGGAGAACGGTCTCATTTTGTGCTTTCTGATGACTAGTTCAGAGCACCAAATGTGCAATGGAAGATTTTTAAAAAATATAATCATGTATGTGACATAATGTTGACTTAAGTGTCTGTTTAATTTTAACTCCTTCACTGCCAAAAGACAGGAACAAAATCTGAATTGAAGAGGCATAGATCCACATGAGCCCCCACATCCGTGGGGACTCATGAGGATCTATGCCTCTTGCTGGCCTCATTCATACTGGCATATTGCTGACATTGCCAGCATATCAGTGTGTGTCATCCAGCAGTGCATTTGCAGTGTTTCAGAGACGTCGTTTTTTTGCACCTGGCAGTGAAGGGGTTGATCATGTACATTGTGTGAATAGTTTTAAGTCACTTGTTAAAGCATTGTAACTGGGAACGAGTCGGGCTTCAGAAGCACTAGGTCAGCCAGTGATAAAGCTCTGATTATTTACTTTGATTTGGAATCGTGCATCTCTGACTTGGCTGTATTGTCCAAATTTCAAACGCACACACATATTTTCCTAGTATGTCTCTCTGTGTGTCAGTTTTAGTTGTATTAAACACGTACAGCCCAAAATGATGACATTTTTAGGGATTGTTGGTGAGTTAGCTAACCATTTGGGTGTCGGAAGTGGTTTTAGTTGAAATGATTCCTACAGGAATCATTGTGACTAGAACTGCTACCAACACCCAAAGGGGTAAATATTGTCCTGAAAACAGTGGCTGCTTTTCTTGTCATCTGAGAGAAGTTGCAGTGTCATGAGGAAAGAAGTGGCTGCGAGTGTGAATTTCAGCAAACACCAGCGCACATTTAGACATGAAAACGTACATAAGGTAAACACTAATACATGTACATGTTAAGCACAGGTCTACATCACTTTGTGGGAGATAGTGGATTCTGGCTATGGCAATTTTACCTTACTGTAAGGGAAATGCTTTTACTTCCTGCACGGGGCAGGGGATGATGGTGTTCAAAGCCACAAGTTTGATTCTGGCTCTGAGAGATTACTGTGCACTCACTGTATGCAGTGACTCTAGTTGCTTGAAAATTGCTTCAAGACTAACTCATTTCCAGTTACAATGCTTAAGACTCGTGATACAGTGCGTACTGATGCTTGGTGCTTCACATGATGTAAAGACGTTGTATTAGTGATGTACATTCACTTCATTTAATGTAGTTTTAGTTTTTGTCTGATTAATGCATTCAGTCCTGGAACACAACAGAAGGTGGCTGACCGTAAGGTTTTAACACATTGACCCTAAGGTCCCCACCCACAATTTCGGAGTTCTTCTCCTAAGTTTAATAATAATAATGTGCATTTATATAGCGCTTAACCTCCAAATGAATGGTGCTCTAAGCGCTTTACAAGATAAAAAATCTCAGAAAAAAAGTACAAGAAAGAAATCGCTACAATAAATGTTACAAAAATTAGAGTGACACATCAAAACCTCACACTTACACATACACACGCACCATTACAAGAACAGTTACTGCCAAAGATTGCTAATGCACTGAAAATGCATCTAGCTATATATGCATAAGAAAACAGATAGGTGAAAACAAAAAACAGACTGATCGCCCATGATAGTTCAAGGGTGGTTCCAGAATAGCTTTCCGCCAACAGGTGTCGATCTATTCTGGCACCACCCTTGAACTATCATGGGTGATCCACATCCTGTTCTAGGGTGTCAGAGGTGAATGGGTTAAGACTAGTGCCAGAATAGCTTTAATTGTCACCTACAGTTCAAGGGTGACGCCAGAATATCTTGGCACCTGGAGGAGCCAAGCTATCCAGGCACCACCCTCGAAATACGATCGATCATTCTTTTGAATGGTAAGGTAGAACAAGTCCAAATAACAGCCTTCAGGCTCATTGTGTTTGTACATTTATTTTACTTTCCTGTTTTAAATTTTGACTGTGTTAACCCATGCAGCTCAGACACAAGATAACGGAAGACAAAACAAACATAATAGTTAAAGGGTGGTACCAGAGTAACTTGATGCCTATTAGCGCCAATCTATTCTGGCACCACCCTTGAACTTTCGTGGTTGACCTGCCTCCTGAACTAATTTGTAGTCTTCGGAGGACAACTAAAAAAGTGGGAGATTTTGACTCTAGGGTTCAGTGAGTTAATGTGCTTGTACATCTGTTTAATTTGTTGTTGGTAGTAGTAGTTTATTGTGTGTCTGAGTTGTATGCATGTACCTGTACACTTTGTTTACAATGCCCAACGTTGATCTACCATTATGTCAGAACTGTGCTCTTTGAGAAGGGATTTACATTGTGGGTAACTAATTTGCTTGCCTTGGGACGTTCCCATCAGCTTTTAAGTACATCAACACTGTTATGAGGCAAAGTTTATCATGACACAAGTTTACTATTGTTGAAAGTACATATCCTGGACTTTTCAAGGTAATCGCAGTGTATATTCTCATTTGAGAGTTTTAAGAAAACTACTACACTAAAGCTGGTGAGAGTGTCCCATGAAGACCATAGTTGATTTTTTCATGTTAATTGCACAACCTTTTTGTACTTTCAAAATGCAGTAATTAACCCCTTCACTACCAAGAAAACTTGATTAGCACCCAGCTGCGAGAAGCATAGAACCTCATGAGCCCCCGCAGATGCAGGGGCTCTATGCCTCTTGCAGGCCAATTTTTTCCATGTTCCGTGGTCGGACAGGACTTTTTTGGGTGGAATAGACAAAAGAAAAATGCATAAACACAATCAGTGACCACTGGCATTGAAGGGGTTAGTCAAACTTCTTGTGAATTTTGTCTTTGATGAGATTTGTAGACCAGCTTTCAGCTGGCAATTTTTGTCCACGTGTAACTTGTATTGAACCCGCCCTGATATTTATCTCATTTGGGATACAGCGAAAATCGTATAACCAGTGGGATACAGAGAAAGTCCAGTGAAAACCACACAATCGAAGGAATCCAGACGCTGCACAAAAATGGCACTGACAAGCATGTGTTCCTGTATTTTGCAGTGTTTACTGCCAATGTTTAGGTGGTTTGTGTAGTGAAGAGTCCTCTCTTGCACACCTTTCTGTTGCTGTCCACCATTTTACTTGTACAGCAACGTGCAAGCATGCCATGAGAAAGTCTTGTTGCCGTCAAGACGTTAACCCTTTCACTGCGAGATAAGTGCACAAGATTCAACTGCAAGATGCACTTACCGTCTTTACCCCCCACAGGCACAAGGGCTCATGAGGATATATGCCTCTTGATGACTCCCACTGTGAATTCTTGGTCCTTGGGCGGCTTTGGCTTTTTGGCATTGAATAAACCTATTTAGCCGCGGGACCCTGCAGCAGGTGATGGATTGATCATGATAATTCATGGGTAGTGCCAGATGAGCTTGGCGCCTGTCGGCGCCAAGCTCATCTGGCACTACCCTTGAATTATCATGATCAGTGCATCTCCTACAACTGGTACATAGTCGTTGGACAACGCCCCCCAAAAGTTTTTGGAAATGTGGTCTTGGGGTTAAGAGGGTTAAACAAAGCTTTCTGAGTCATTGTGGCCACCGGCAGGGAAGGGGTTAAGTAATGTGCGACCATTTTCCCAACAAGTGTGCAAGAGAAAATTCTCCCCTCCTCGCATTGGAGTAAACAGCCAGTTGCAAAAGGTTCTACGGCTGACTTCGGCCACTGTCGACCTGCACACAGCCCTTGTGCAAGCCAAGGGTCGAAGAGCCTTTTTTTGTGCGCTGACGTTTTCATTTTGCCACGTTTTCTGACCAACGGTTTGGATAATTTGTGAGTTTTATACGCCTGAGTGGCAGCAGTGACTTGTCATGCCGGAAGCATGAACATGTTTTGGTGTTTTCCATGCTCATGAATGCTTTTTGAGATTTTTTTGTCAAGATGGATTTCCATTTGTGGGTGTATTGTTGCGTTAATATCTTTCATTATTTGCATCGCAAGCTATTTTATTTTGGAGCTTGTGTGTTCTCCATTACTGTGGCAATACAAGTGGTCATTTTTTCTCTTGTTCAACCCCTTCACTGCCAGGACATGGTAAACACCATCCGTTTGCAATAGACATAGATCCATCCGGGACCCAAATGCGGGGACTCTGGAGGGTCTATGCCTCATGCTGACCCCATTCATATCCATGCTCCATTATATTTTTGAAATGAGGAGACCTAGATGCTCACAGAAATTTTGTAGCCACACACTGGCATTGAAGGGGTTGGTGTACCTTTGTCGTGTTTTTGTACTGAAAACATGTACTGCTTAGATGCTCAGTCAAAGCGCTAGTCTGCCTTCGGTGTAGTTTCTTTGATTGTTCAAACATTTTTCACCAATGTAATGTCGTGTATGCTATGATGTGACCCATATTTGATACGGTTATCCAAGTAAAATGTGTAATCAAAGACAATATATTTGGTGTAGTGAACACTGGACGCGCTTAAACTGAAGGGAGATAACGTTTTATGGATTTACCGCTATATTAGGTGTTGCTTCCCCTGCATCGGAAACTTTACACTCCGGGCTGCGAAAATTTGATCTTGTTCTTCCCGTGCGTTTTCGTGTTCGAATAATACAAGAAATAAAATCCGCGTAGATTATATTTCAGTGTGTAGAGGAGTCTCTGAGTTCCCCCCCCCCCCACCCCCCCTTTCAAATCTTTAGTAAAGTAACTTTGCAGGTAACACCACAACCCCTTACCACCTATCACTTATCATCTACCCACCCCGTATCATCTACCCACCCCCGTATCATCTACCCACCCCATCTTTCTTACCCATTACATCCCGAGGCGGACTTTTTAAAAGTTGCTTTTTGTCCTATGATAGCTTCATTTCAGATCAACCATTTTAGTTCAAGGGTGGTGCCAGAATAGCTTGGCGCGTCAGGCGCCTAGCTATTCTGGCACCACCCTTGAAGTATCAGTCAAATTTATTGTAGTGTATCAGGATGAAAAGGGTTAAACCCGTTGACTGCCGAGGAAAATTGAACACCACCCGACTGCAAGAGGCATAGATCCTCATGAGCCCCCGCAGTTGCGGGGGCTCATGAGGATCTATGCCTCTTGCTGAGACCAATTTGTACCCATGTTTCCTTGACGGCTTTGGGAGTCTTTTACTTTCAATTTACAATAATTTCAAGGACACAGTGTGCTCCCACTGCAGTGGCAGCGTAGGGGTAAATATACGAGGCAAGATACAGTGTTTCACCGCCCCAACCTCCCGGTCGATGTATCGACCATGTCTGATTACCTCCACACCGTGAGAGACGCTTATCAGGCACTGCTCTTTAGCTATCACGAGTCTATAATTTGAAAGCGAAAAGTGAAGCTGTGCGCAGGTCTGTGACTCAGGACCCATCGGATTAAAAAGCCGGAAGTCCGAAATCACCGATCAGCGCCAATTGACTTTTGGCAGTGCCTTACTCTTGTATCTAACAGACTAAAAACTTTGTACCTACTATTTGAGGATAGACGAGTTGGAAGTGTCCGTTGACTTTGAACAATATGTGCCACGCATGTCAGCCTTTATTTTTATTGAGCAAAGGTTTGTCGGGCCAACGTCGGCCGCAGTTGGCCCGCGCACAGCTGTGCGCGGGGCAGCTGACTGGCCCGAATATTTTTTTACATCAATTTTCTCCCATCACAGTTAGACCCTATTATGTCCATTTTGTATAACCCGATGTCACTTTTTTTCAAGGTAGCCACATGCCACATTTTTATGTCACGGTTTTATAATTAGATTGATTAACCTTTTTTTTTTTTTTTTTAGGGCGGACAATAAATAACATGTCTTGTAAGATGCTCATGTGTATGCAGAATGCTTCCCCCTCCCCACCTCTTTTTGTGTGTATGTAACCACGAATTTGCCATACTATTTATTGGTTGGATTTTGTCAACTTGCGTGATGTTATTTACTTTCACTTTTTAAAACCCGTTTAACCCTGACACACTACGAGACAGGAATCGACCACGGTGGTTCATGGGTGGTGCCAGAATAGCCTGGCGCCAACACTGTAAGATGATACGAAACGACCATGATAGTTCAAAGGTGGTGCCAGAATAGCTCGGCGCCAACAGAAACGACCAAGAGTGGCGCCGGTATAGCTTGGCGCCTACAGAAACGACCATGACAGTTCAAGGGTTGTGCCGGAATAGCTTGCCGCCTACAGAGACGACCATGATAGTTCAAGGGTGGTGCTAGAATAGCTTAGCGCCTATGGGTGCCAAGCTATTCTGACACCACCCTTGAACTATCATGGTCGATCAGCTTCCTCACGCACCAGATTAGGTGAGGATGGCGCTGGCAGTACAGTACACATACCAAAGGAAATTACTCAGCGCCGGATATACATACAAACAGTTAGATCCCCTGCCCCCCTGGTATGTGTTCTGGTGTGGTCTTCACACGATCATCTGGGAATTTTGCAGGGCAGGTAATACGCCGCGAGTCACTTTTGATTGCTGTCAGGACGTTCAAGCAATGTACATACGAGCACACATGGGAATGTTCTTTTTTTTAAAATTTAAATCTTGGGGTTTCGTGTTATTTTGTTGGCTACATTGCATTTTGTGTGGTCTTTATTTTGCGACTGCTTTTTGCTTTCACTCAGTGCCGATGTACGCTCGCGTGACGTTTGCCTCAAATAAACTGATCATTCCACGTGTGCGTTTGTTTGTACTGTTGTGTGTTGCGAATCGCGACTGACTGAATGGGCCTTGACTGACAATTGCTCGATCTCTCTTTCCCAATGCGCAAAAGGCCACATACAAAAGAACACACACACACAAACGTACATGCACACACACGCTTCCATGCACACAACAAACGAGACTAAAGGGCTGACGGCCGAACTACCAAGCATGTAGGACAAAGCACCGTCAGTGGAGATAGATGAGCATTATCGACCGATGATCATAGATCTAGTTTTGTGCACACCGGCAATAGAATCTGGACACACACACCCATCCCCACCCCCGGGGAGACCTAGATCCAAATTTCCATGAATCAAGGGGCTGGGAATTCCGTGAACATGTGATACAACCTCCCACCACCACCACACCTTCGTGGGGCTTCCATCTTCGTCGCTTCCAGTCACAGTGCGCCCCTCTGCCCTATCTTTTTTGTGCTTTGACCAAAGTAGATCTATGATCATTGGTCGGTATAATGCACAATTCTCTCCCCTGACAGTGCATTTTCCTAAATGCTTGGTAGTTTGGCAGTCAACCCTTTAGTCTCGTTTGTTGTGGGTTTGGAGGCGTGTGTGTGTGTTCTTTTGTATGTAGGCTGCGTGTGTGTTTTAAGTGAGAACCCAATGCGCAAAAGACCATCGGGCCGTTGTCGGCCGACGTCGACCCGATGTTTTTGAAAGAGATCGAGCAATTGTCAGTCAAGGCCCGTTCACGATTCGCAATCGACAGTGGGAGATGGATGAGCCATGCTAGTTCAGTGGTAGCAGATTTACAAATAGAGATGATGGAGATAGAGACGCAGAGCCTCGTGACTTGCATGGACTCGTGCGGGTGTATACGACTTGCTGCAAGTACCGTACATTTGCCATGTGTTCCCGTTGACGATGGGCGTTTTGGGCTGGTGAGTCATCACTGATACATTTGCTAGTAAACTAACAAATTAATGAGTAAAGGCCCCGCCACACTTGCCGGTTGTGCCCCGAAACCCCTTGACATGATCCAAACCGCAAGAGACATAGATGCTCAAGAGCCCCCGCGACAGCGGGGGCTCATGAGGATCTATGCCTCTTGCTGAGACCGTTTTGTCTCCATGTTTCTTGGACCATGTCGGCTTTTGGTCGTCGAATGAAAGAAGATTTCAGAAAAAAAAATATGTACGTACAGTGGCAGGGAAGGGGTTAATTGAAAGTGAAGTCCGCCACTGAAAAAAAAAAAAAAAAAAAAAAAAAAGCATTGTAGTCGTACATAAAAATTGCAACATTTATCATGTCCGTGGTCTGCCGGCCCATTCATTTACTACTGAGTCTGATGTCATCTCGGTCGATTAAAAAAATTCATATTCTGTGCAACTGTATTAGTCGGCGATAATGCGAAACGAAATCTGTTATTGATCGCACAACGAGCGAGGAAACAAAACAAATGTTTGCTCCGGGACAACTACAAATACGGAGAGCATGTAATAAATTGACTTTTGTGCTCTTCTTCTGTTTGTAATCTTTGATCTGCAAACAGCACAAGCACAAGGATAAATCCTCACGATAACACATCTGCAAGATTAGTAGCATAGAGCCTCATGAGCCTCCGCAATTGCGGGGGCTCATGATGATTTATACTTCTAACAGAATGTTTTCCTCCGATTTTCTACACAGATGATTTTTTTTCGCAGTATTTATTGATCACCCCTTGTGGCCATGCTTTGGCTCATATTCTGTTGCGGATATGCACGACGGCTAATGAGCTTTCAATACTGGTACATATTAACCGAATCAGCCCTGACGCACTACAGCAGGAGATGGTTCGACCATGATAATTCAAGGGTAGTGCCAGATTAGCTTGGCGCCTGTCGGCGCCAAGCTAATCTGGCACTGCCCTTAAATTATCATGGTCGAACCATCTCTTGCAACAGGTGCGTAGTCGTTAGATGACGCCTCCAAAATTTGGGAAATACGTGCGTCGGGCTGAATGAGTTAAACAAATTTTCTGCTGCAGTGTATGTGTGTGGTCTCACTATCTATTCTTAAGTCATAAGGGCGTAATAATGGACATTTACCAATGACAAACTTTATATTATAGACTACAATTTTAATTAAAAAAATATAGTAAGCAAAGTTGTGTGTATTTTGCGAGTGTTTACGAATGCGTGACTGAATGATATTTTACTTGTTATACTATAAGTTATTGGTAGCAGGGCTTTGCTACACAGACCCTTGTAGGTCTGAGGGAGGTCAAAGGAACCATTGGACCCCAAAGGCCTGAGGGGTACAATGGTTTCTTTGACCTCCCGAAGGCCTACAAGGGTTCGTGCAGCAAGCCCCTGCCACCAATAACGTATTTGTTTTCATTCCTCCACTATTATCGTTAAAGAAATCAAGAAGAAATCTTCCGACCTGAATCACCCCAGACATGACTGACGACAAGGGAAAATGCATTTATACATAATAGACTTATGACGTAATTTTTAATCTTTCATGACGTTGCCGTATCCAGTAGTGTGCCAGTTGTTTCGAACAACACTAAGTAACTTTATACTTTAAAACGTTTGCGGGGTCTTTTATAGAAAACAAAACTGGCATCCACTGAAGATGCGTCATAAAGAGGGCTACAAGACATCCGCCATTAGTCGCTACAAGGGCATTTGTTTTTAGCGAGGTCCCATGGTACGGTTTGCGTTAAAAAGATCGTGTGACTTAGGAATGAAAACAAATGTATTTATTTATGTGTGAACCCACAAAACAATTTTCCACTTCTATGGCCAATAAAGTGTTCTTATCTACATTGTTATTCTTATTCTCTTTGCATTTTTTTTTTTTTTTTTTGGGGGGGGGGGGGGGGGCGGTTCATGAGGATGTTTGTTTCTTGGACATAAATTCATCTTGGAGCAAGGTGGTTTAGTCACTGAACTTCTGCATACTTCATTCTGGTGCTGCATTTGGCTTGGCGAACCCTCTGTCAGTGTACCTGAAAAATGTGTTGGTCTATTGCACTATGGGGCTCATGAGGATCTTTGCTCCTGACGCACACATTGTTCACTGGGGGTAATGCGGTCTAGATTCCTAACCCCTTCGCTGACAGTAATCACGAATTTCGCGCCGCGCACTGCCGGGACCGACATTCGCGTGAAGAACGGCGCAGACGCGAATGGGACACACCGCACACAAAGGCATTCAAACACAGGACTAACAAGAGACATAAATCCTCATGAGCCCCCGCGAATGCGGATCTAACTGTTGTCTGTCCAGCGCTGTGATTCCCCTTGGTTTGAGTACTGACAATTCTGCCAGCGCTAGCCTCACCTATCAGGGGATCTAACTGTTGTCTGTCCAGCGCTGTGATTCCCCTTGGTTTGAGTACTGACAATTCTGCCAGCGCTAGCCTCACCTATCAGGGGATCTAACTGTTGTCTGTCCAGCGCTGTGATTCCCCTTGGTTTGAGTACTGACAATTCTGCCAGCGCTAGCCTCACCTATCAGGGGATCTAACTGTTGTCTGTCCAGCGCTGTGATTCCCCTTGGTTTGAGTACTGACAATTCTGCCAGCGCTAGCCTCACCTATCAGGGGATCTAACTGTTGTCTGTCCAGCGCTGTGATTCCCCTTGGTTTGAGTACTGACAATTCTGCCAGCGCTAGCCTCACCTATCAGGGGATCTAACTGTTGTCTGTCCAGCGCTGTGATTCCCCTTGGTTTGAGTACTGACAATTCTGCCAGCGCTAGCCTCACCTATCTGGTTTGTGAGTATCATGTATAACTCGAGGCAAAATTTGTATCGTTACATTGTTGTGTAATGTTCTGTGCATCTACTGTGGGAAATCAGGGTATTTACCCGACCACATATAGTAGCGCACCTTCATGTTTGTGTATGTATGTTTCTCCTGCCTACTTCCTAAGTTCCGGAGAAAGACATGGGTTATATAAGAGACCTGATCCATTCTTTTTGAGGATGGAAATGATTGTCTTATTCTATACCTGCGTATTTCTCTGTGGGCTGGCGATTGGGTGCCTGATAGGCGGGGGCAGGGGATCTAACTGTTGTCTGTCCAGCGCTGTGATTCCCCTTGGTTTGAGTACTGACAATTCTGCCAGCGCTAGCCTCACCTATCAGGGGATCTAACTGTTGTCTGTCCAGCGCTGTGATTCCCCTTGGT
>BTPG01000005.1:49581518-49626196 GCA_036245525.1 Semisulcospira habei | reverse complement strand
ACCGCCGCCTGGCGGAGAAAACGCGTAGCCTCCGGCACCCTCGGCCCTAACTGCAGTAGCAAAACATCTTCGGGCCCACGACGGCCGCAGTAGGCCCGCGCACGGTCGTGCGCGGGCCCACTGCGACCGTCGTGGGTCCGAGGACCTTTGTTCACTTTAGAATGCTGAGCAGTTTTCGCTTGGTCGGATTTTGGAAAGTGGAACCTCCTCTGGGAGTGTGGACCCCGCCCTCCCCCCCCCCCCCTCACACACGTACCCGTTGTTTAATTTTTCTGCCAGGGGGCAAAAGCGCCCCCCTTCCCCCCTTCACCCCACCCCATACCCCAGAACCCTTGGTCCTAATGTACTTTACAATGCTATGTAATTTTTACTTTGTTGGATTTTGGAAAGTGGAACCTCCTTTGAGAGTGTGGACACCCCCCCCCCCCGCCACACACACACACACACACATACGCCTCAGTTGTTCAATTTTTCTGCCAAGGGCAAAAAAGCGCCCCCCCCCCTCCTCCACCCTCCCCCCCCCCCCCCCCCCCCACACACACACACTTGCTCCCGTTTGTTTTTTTGGGCCAGTGGTGCCTAGATCCTCACCCTCAGACCCTTTCGTCGTTTGATTTTTCAACGTTTTGCCTCTAGGCGCATACTACCTGTTGCAAAGAAACAAAACAAACAAAAAAAAAAATAGACACCCATACCCCCTCCCCCCACCCCCACTTTCTCAACCCCCCTAGGGGCATGAAAGTAAAATAGACTTAGCATACCGTGTTACGCAATTGAAACTATGGGAAAAGAATATGTTGGAACGCACAAAAAAGGAATTTCTCCAAATTGCTTTATTTTTCACCTAAAACCAAAGAAATCGCAGATATGAATCATTGGACAAGTTCACTCTCAATCTCTAGTGCCGACAGACCTGTTCACAGAATCAGAGACTTGACCTCTGACTATAACTGAGGCCGAGTGGTACATTGCGCGCGACCAGGAAACATACGAGGGCTCTCCAAAGCCGAGAGACCCCAAGACTGAGAGCTGCCAGTATTTGCTTTAATTGGTGGTTAGACCCACAGCTCCTTTGTACATTGCGACCTACTGCTGTGAGAAGTTGAGATGACGCAGAGTTGATGCCGCTCTCCATGTCTTCAAACTCATGCATGCGATGAATTTTACAAATAAATGCAGTTTCACTTGAATCGCATGTCAGCATTCCAAACGATGTGAAAAAAGTATGCGGGGGCTCATGAAGATCTATGCCTCTTGCAAATATGTGTTTTCTTTATATACACAAGAGTGCTGTTGTCTTACCGTGCGTTAGACGCGTGCCTTCGCCGGCTTGAGGCACACTGATATGCCAGCAGGATGCATAAATTCCATGGTTCCCCCGCATAGTGCAGGAGCTCATGAAGATCTATGTTTCTTGCGGCAGATATGTGGAATTTTACACAGGAGAGTTGTTTTTGTTTTGCTGAGCATGTAAGCCCATGATTTTGTTCAGCTAAGGAACGCACTAATGTATTTGAGGCCGCACATGAGGCACATGATCTTCAACGTCCCATACACAATACAATAATACTTTATTAATCCCTCATGGGGAAATTAACTGTCTGCCCATAATGATGCGGAGGCTCATGATGATCTATGTCACTTGGAGAGTGTAGATGTTCGTTTCATTTGCGTTTTGTTTTCATGCCCTATATCATAATGAACATATCGGTGACCCCGAACTGACCCCGGGTCGATCCGGCGTAGAGGTATCTATGATGTCCTGAGAGTGTTTCTTGTGGCTTGATCTTGATGTCAATGACTGTTTGCACCGTGTCATTCGGACGCCGGCCAAATAATCGCACGGGACAGCAAGGGTGGAGTGGATTTGATGTAGTGAGGTCGGGAGGTGCTACACCGAAAAGAGGAGTGGGGGATCCGGGAGGTGGTGGTGGCGGGGGTTGATGGCAGAGGGAGGGGAGGTAGCTGCTAGAAGTAAGGTTGGGGCGGGGTGGACAGACGGAGATGGCTTGTCTTACATGACGCGAAACTCGGGTGAAGTTGTCCGGCCTCTTCCAAGATAGAGACACAAACGTAAAACAAACAAGAAGCTAGTCTCCGTCTGCACGAGGAGCAGATCGATCTTCTCGGCGAACGCATGCTGTACTTAGGCTCAACCAATTTCCTTGTTATTATACTCATGAGATTAATGCTGAGAGTGGGACCAGCAAAAAGCATAGATTCTCAAACATCCCGCAGGTTGCTTCTTGCCTGCGAGGGTTCATGAGGATCTATGCCTCTTGCAGATGGAACTGAATCTCTTGAGCACTAAAGATTTATGTTAGACATGTTAGTTTGCATTGGGCCAGCACATATTCCCACAAGGCACCCGCAGCCTACTGTGGTACATTAGACTCTATGCCACTTGCAGTTGAAGTTAACCTATTTAGCCTAGTCACACTACAGCAGGCGATGGATCGACCATGATAATTCAAGGGTAGTGCCGGATTAGCTTGGCGCCCGAAGGCGCCAAGTTAATCTGGCACTACCGTTGAATTATCATGGTCGACGTCAGGCGCCAAGCTAATTGTAACGCACGCAGACTTGCCCCCAGTCGTACGCACAGACTCTCGCACAACAGACGCCACTGACTCGGACGGGTGCATTCATGCGGTAAAACACAACTCATGGGCTTCCTTTCTAACGACGACGTTTATACAAAAGTAAACAATAAAACGCTCAAAAGGTTATCAAACTATATACACTTCACCTTCCCCACTGCATCCAAACATCACATACACATACACAATATCACTGCCAGGCTAGGTATCAGTCTCTCACTATCCAACCTGTTTGGTGTTCTCGCCTGGTTACGCTGGTCCCTTCACGTCTAGGCGTGCAAGTCCTTTCTCGTACGCTCCTCGAGTCGTGGACGTCCTCGTTACGCGTACTGTATCTTCGCTGTGACCCTCGGGTCTTGGCACCGGCCGCTCACTCCCCGAGTGAAGAACTGGAGATATGATCTCGCGTTAGGTCCTGGTGACTGACGTCTCGGCGTCCGTCCGTCTCTCTCTCTCTCTCTCTCTCTCTCTCTCTCTCTCTCTCTCTCTCTCTCTCTCTCTCTCTCTCTCTCTCTCTCTCTCTCTCCAACAAGCACTCTAAACAACAACAAGGACCCAAATCGTAACACTTGCTAAACACACAACATATTGGATCATATGAGAAACATTACGTAACTTGGCTGATACAACAACTCACAAGTTCATTCACACACACACGCGTGCTCCATACCCTGTCTACTTTCGTAACACCCCCATAACTGTCACTACCTTGGAACAGACTATAACCTAACACTCTCGCTATACATTACTCTATACACTGGAAAAGACTATACTTAACCAACCACGTACTACCTTTACAATGACTTAAGACATACACACCTCACATTCCTTTAGTTATCCATCTCGGTAAATAACTGTATACGAAAACACCGGTTACCTCACTGAATTCCAAACCAATCTAACTGAACCAAACCAAACAACGCTATACCATCAAATTACTCTTACCAACGCATACTGCCTTTAACTAAGCAACTATCAATAATACGTTAACAAAAACCGTACTGTATTTACCCTACTGTGTGAACACTATGCATGAGCATAGAGTTTCATCACACTAATCTCTGGCACTACCCTTGAATTATCATGGTCGACATCAGGCGCCAAGCTAATCTGGCACTACCCTTAAATTAACATGGTCGATCCCATCACCTGCAACAGGTACATAGTCGTTGGATTACACCTCCCATATTGTGGAAATGCTATCTTGTTAAATGGATTAAGCTTAACTCTTGCACTGTGTCTGTTTAGAAATCTTCAATTGGTTCTAGACCTTCTTGCCTGCAGTTGACTCATGAAGATCTATACCTTTCGTGGATGGAACAGAATCAAATCGCTCTTGTGCTGTCAGTGTCTGCTTCTGTCGTTTTAGCCCTTTCCAGCTTGTACTGAAGTGGTTCATGAGGATCTGTGCCGCACGGAATCGGGACAACGTCCGAACGGTAAGGGTTGTCTGTACATGGCGTGACAGACAGCAATCAGGCGTGCCCTGTTCCGGCACTTTCGCTTCTAGCGCCGACTGCGACAGAGGCATCGACACGAAAGGTTGCTTACACAACGACAAACAAGATCGACATGACGGCGAACCCAGCTAAATTACAAGTTCTGGTCTACTGTTTTGAGTGAACAGTAGTTTTCAACAGTAGACTACAGTAGGCAATAACTTCATATCTAAATCGGACCGGCATTTTTATTCCGGCGTCATGTATCGGAAACATCGAGTTATCAGAATCTACAGAAAGTCTCTATCTCTCCATTTCCATCTCTGGCGAATGGCAGGCTTGGACCGGGAGGAGGGGATACAGGGCCGGATCCACGTGTGGGGGTGCTTTGGTACTACAGCACCCCCCCCCCTCACCTGTCGGCTGGCATCAAACTATAAATAAGTGTGTTTAAGATCGAGTTGTAACGCTTGTGTTTCAGTGACGCACGTAACACCAGTTAGAAAATTTCAAAAACGGCAGAAGAACAGTTCCGGTTATGGTGTTTTGATAATTATATACTAGACCCTGACAATAGAAAATATAACAATTGAGCACCCCCCCCCCCTTGAACACTGATTGATCCGGCGCCGGGAGGGGAGGGTGGGGTGGGGGTGAGAGGTGGGGGAGACCTACCACTGTTTGCACCGTAGCCGTGATCAAGCGTGATGGAATAAATACAAAATACAATAGACCCTGCACTGTTTTTTGCAAGAAGTGGTCTTAACAAGAAATAAGTGGTCTTAAAAGAGAGGTGTTCTTTCAAGAGAAGTCGTGAAGGGCAAGAAATGGATCTGTCACTAGAGACCATCATTTAGGTGGCTACAGCCACAGTCACAGCTACAGCCACAGTCACAGCTACAGCCACCTAAATGATAGTCTCTGATGACGCTGAGCTGGTATACCTCACCCTGTACCTAGGTTAAACGCACCAGTGGCACTATTACTGCGATTTTCGCATCTGTCCAGTCTTTCGGACTGGTCCTGTGCACCAGACCGGCGCGCACAGGTAGGCTTCTGCACTTAGTGTGGTCTCGTACGTTCCTGCGGAAGATTGTGATCGCAGCCGAAAAACGGTTTGTTTCCGACTTCAGCGTATCTCCTCTTGCGCGCCAGTTTTGTGTCGAGATGGAGGAGACAGGTTATGTCCCGCAGAGTCGACCGATCTTGTATTTTGAGAAGATTTATGCTGTGAAAGCAACAAACTTGCTTCGAGAAAGGGAAGGGGTGTGTGGAGGAAGGACCTCATAGAGGTGACTCCGGGTCACCGCAAAGTGACGCAGATGTCATAAAATCATCACTATTGAGGGAAAAGGCTGTTTTTCAAATCTTCCAAAGTGTGTAATGTTTCGTGGCGCTCGGCATAAGGATGCATTATTGGCGCGCCGGATTGCATATCGGAAAGGGTTTATTCATATTATTTTGCAGCAATGAAACGTCACGTGATTCTTTCTCCGAGATTGCTCATTACAAGTGCAGAGAGCACGCGCTCTAAACCGATTTGGTGCACAGGACCGGTCCGAGCGAACGGTGAGGTGCGAAAATAGCTGGAGCATGTCACCTAGGCACAGGGCGAGGTATACCAGCTCAGCTCTCTTGACAGCAGTGCAGCTAGCTCCAAGGTCAAGGCTATGGAGGCGACATTTGTGTTTTGTTTGTACGTATGAGATCTCAAACACTAACGATCAGTTTGCTTGAAATTTGGTGTTTTGATAGATATTAATACGAAAATGTGTTTAGCATAAGAATTATGTCAATACCTTTAACGTCAAGGCTGTGGCAGCCATGTTTGTTTCTATTGATGTATATCGTACGGACACTATTCTAAAGCCATTTAGCTGGTTTCTCTTAAAACTGAGCTGATCATAGTCCGTAGTAAACGTGTACATTGAAGAAAAAGCAAATGGTTATCACCAAGGCCAGGGTCATGACAGCCATATTGTATTTATTTATTTATTTTTTTATTTTTTTCGTGAGATATAAGAAATTACTGAACTGATTTACTTCAGATTTATTGCACTGGCAGAAATGAACAAAAGAGCGCGTTTGCATGATGCAACAGTTAGATCACAATTTTGAAGGTCAAGGCCGCGGCAGTGATGTTTCAGTTATGTCATTTATTCTCGCCCAGGCAATGTCTCTGAAACCACTGGACTGGTCTGCCAGAAACATTACCTGACAATAGTCCTCAGTGAAAAGAGGTGTTACGAATAAAAATCACGTTGCTACATACAAGGTCAAAGTTATGGCCGCCATGCATGTATTAGCTTTTAATTTATTATCATTTATAATTAGCCTCCCCCTGCCTGCGACTAAATCAAAACAGCAGCTGGCGTCAATAAAACAGCAGCTGGCGTCACCGATAAAGTAAAGGGTATTCGTTTTTAACACATTCTGCACCAGGACCGAAATCCGCAAATTTTGAAGTTGCCCCTTGAAGACTGTATCACACTTCTGGAAACAGATCGAGCGTGATAGTCCAAGGGTTGTGCCAGAATAGCTTGGCGCCTATGGGCGCCAAGCTATTCTGGCACAACCCTTGAACTATCGCGCTCGATCCATGTCTTGCCGTGGCGTGTCGGAGTTGAAAGAGTTAAAGCGTAACAGAGTATTCATTTATTCAAAAATAAACTCAGACACAGAGGCACGAACACAGAAGCTACAGGAAATAAATAAATCAGTTTAATTTCTAATCATGCCCAACGTTTGTTTTTGCCAAGCAATCAGCACTGAAATTCTGTCTAGGCAGACCTGAACCTGACTACTGAGAAAATCAAGTCTGACAGTAACATACAGGCACGAACAGGATTCAGTTTGACAAATAACACAGCTGGCAATGCATGCCTACGCTGCTTCGCTAAAGGAGGATAAAATCAGATACAACACAGCAAGTAAACAGAATGTATTTCCTTTTATTTATACTTTATTTTTATTTACAATAAGCTTAACCCCCCCCCCCCCCCCGCCTGCGACTAAACCAAAACAGCAACTGGCGTCAATAAAACTGCAGCTGGCGTCAATACTTTTATATGGAGAAATGGTCTCACATGTCCAGTGAAACTAAGTGCATGTTTAATATATATATATATATATATATATATATATATATATATATATATATATATATATATATATATATATATATATATATATATATATAATTTATTGTCTTCAAAGTGTAGAAGAACTCTTGAATCTTGCAAAACCTGTTACAAGTTGTATAAGCTACATGTACTCCATATGTTAGCTCATTCAACTCCGACACGACACGGCAAGACATGGTTCGAGCGTGATAGTTCAAGGGTTGTGCCAGAATAGCTTGGCGCCCATAGGCGCCAAGCCATTCTGGCACAATCCTTGAACTATCACGCTCGATCTGTTTCCAGAAGTGTGACACAGTCTTCAGGGGTCAACTTCAAAATTTGCGGATTTCGGTCCTGGAGGAGAATGTGTAAACTAGTACATTGCGTTTGCACTTTTAGTCCTAGCTATCTTTACATTTATGTATTATTTGTAAACTTGTAACTGGACTGATTTAGACAAAACGCAGCTGATCAATTGACTTCTGTTTTAGACCCCATAAAGCAGTGGCCGCGTAGGAAAATATTTGTGACTCGGGGAGCCCAGCGTGTCTGACAATTCCTTTCCAGCCTCCAAAATGTTTGGATGGGGGTGGTGGGCAGCGTATACTCCAGCCCCTGACCCCCTTCTTTTTTTTCTTGGGGATGGGGGGTGAGGGGTGGTGGGAGGGATGGGGTGGGGTGTGGGTGGGGGGTCGGGGGCTTTTTCATACCATTGTAATGTGTATTTGAAAATCATACAATTATCTGTAATTCCTTACTTGTCTGTGGCAGAAGAAACATTCCTCCAAGACAGGCCATTCAGGGACAGTGACACCTGTGAACAGAGCACAGATAACATACACTCAATTGATTATCACTGCAGCAGTGTCCACTATACAGCTATCTAGAACCGAATGAGATCTAATCTTTGCGGCACGAGATGAAATGCAAATATTGACAATGCAGACAGACCCAGTGGCGAATGTAAACAAAGTACGCATAATATATGTTTCACACACGCATGCATCATCAGTCTAAGCTAACATTCTATTTACAACAGATGAAGCCGTCCGCAATTTGCGTTTGCTGAACACAAGAAGTGTCCAAACATGTACTTTCATGCAAACGGGGAACCGCTGAAACGGTGGTAAGTTTTTGAGAACTAAATTCAAATGTTGTTTTTGTTGATAATTTTCACCGCTGCTTTTTTGAGTACACGGCCCTCTGTCAAGACCAAACCCATACACCGCACATTGCTGTCCGCGATATTTTGACTGCGTCTTTTTGACAGCATCTATAAAATTTTGTTCTCATCCCTACGTCATGGTCAATCCACCACCTGCAAGTGGTACATAGTCGTTAATCAATATTCGGAAAATGCGCCCATGGCGCTAAAAAGGATAATGTCTGGTTTCTTGATTTATGCTTTGAAACACGCTCTTCAAATTGCTAACGTTTGAGGGCTTGATCGACTCACGGTGGGGAGCCGTGTGCAAGAAGCACAATCATTATCCCTTTCACTGTCAGGTGGGCGGCAATCGTGTTTCTGAACTCATTGCGAATTCAACGTCAAAGATCCCCAGCTATGAAAGGAACATAGATACAAAAGTGATTTCAGTAAGAGGTATAGATCCTCATGAGCCCCCACAACTGCGGGGGCTCATGAGGATCTATACCTCTTGCAGCTGGGTGCATTTAATTTTTCTCGGCAGTGAAGAGGTTAAAAGTCATACGACGTCACTACAGTGTATCGATTCAGTTGAGTTACAAGTATTTTCGTTACGTGGCTAAATCCAACCAAAAAGGTGACAGCCTACAAGCATGTGAAAATGCAGAGAACATCCCAACGAAGAAAGAATCACCCTTAGAAAAGACAGTTACAACACAACTGTGTTTTAATTGTGTTTTCTAAGCGTGTTTCTTTCTTCGTTGGGATGTAGTCCGCTTCGTGGCTGGCATATAGTAAAACGTACTCAAGAAGAAGATGCATTGTTCCAGCGATCACAAATATTAAGGCATACGTTGCTTTCCAATCGAAAATTTCGCATACCAAGACTTGCATGGATTGAGTGAAATTTGCCTTGGTAGTGTGCGACCTGTACCAGATATTGTGGTACGGAGTATCCGAACGCCGTACGAAGTAATAATAATAATAATAATAATAATAATAATAATAATAATAATCATAATAATAATAATCATAATAATAATCATAATAATGTATATTTTCAAAGCGCCTATACTTTCGATAGAAAAGAGGCCCTAGGCGCCGTACAAATGACATACTAACATACTCACACCTTGCATCCGACAACACATGTATATTCCTAACATACACACTCACGCAACAAGATATACAAGAAAATAAAAAAATAACAAAATGGACACACCAACAAAAAAAATGCTCACATACAAAAAGATATACGTGTACCATAAAAACTAATCAAGGATACGGCTGGACAACTCTCACTGCTTGCTGCGGACCGTGACACCTGGCGCTCCACCATTTACAAGGCAGCTGTCTCCTTTGAGGACTCTCACAGAGCTAGCCTTAAGGACAAGCGGCTCAGGAGAAAAAACAGAGATGCCGCAGCTCAGAACCCTGGCCATACCTTCCCCTGCAGCCACTGCGGTCGAACCTGCCTGTCTCGGATTGGCCTCCGCAGCCACGAACAAGCCTGCAGACGTCGTGGGCAACTCCTATAAAATCTTCGTTCGCGAAGTCAAGCCAAGAGAGAGAGACCATAAAAACTAATCAAGGATACGGCTGGACAACTCTCACTGACAACGAAATGTTGACAAAAAAGAAGAATTTTAACACTGAATGCATGTTTAACTCATTCGCGGCCAGCCGCATCCGGATGCGCGGCTTATGCCGCGCATCCGGATGCGGGTGGCCGCGAATGAGTTAAACGAATAAATGCGTCTTTAAAGACTGCCGGAAACTATTGGATGAATCAAAATGTCTGAGGGACTGTGGGAGTCTATTCCAAAGAAATGGTCCTTGGTATGAGAAAGACCTCTCGCCAAAAGACTTAGTTGTCACAGTCGGAATGAGTAATAGTTTTGTGTCTGCTGAGGAACAACAACAACGACAACAAAAGGAAAAAAAGGAAAGAGCAGGACTAAGGTTACGTCTGCTTTGTTTTATCTGTGCAGAATACAGTGTAATGTTCGGTTATCCACCGTGTGATTCGGTGAGTGCGCACTGCACCGAACGATGTTTTCACAATAACTGCGCGCACACATAACGAGAATGTTGTAGTTTTTTTCTTCTGCGGCTTGTGTCTTGTTGGGTGGATCAGAGAATTGACTCCTTCACTGCCGCAACACAGCAAAACCCATACAGATGCCGGAAGCATAGATCCTCATGACCTTATGAGGATCTGTGCCTCTTGGTGACCTCAGTTATGTTAGTAACTTAGCAGGGACAGATCTGGAGGCCAACATTTCTTTTAGTGCTATATGAAAGACCTTGTTTGAGTGTGCCCCCCCCCCCCCCTCACACCCCCCCCCCCCCCCACATACACAGCCACTTTTACGGTATTTCGACGGGTTGTGAGAAGGTGTAAGAGGTTCTTACACACGCTTGGCACGCCTGCTCCCCCCCCCCCACTCCCCCCCCCCCCAAACATGCTTAGTCTTTTTAGCTCCCCGGGTGTTTTCCCAAAATTTGGAAGTGTTACTTCACGACTATGTACCAGTTTCAGGAGGTGGACTGACCATGATAATTCCAGGGTAGTGCCAGATTAGCTGGCGCTACGGCGCCAGCTAATCGGCCACCCTGAATCATGTCAAGCCTCTTGGTAGGATCCGGGCTAAAGGGTAACGTGCACCGAGCAATGTCAGTGCCTATGAAGAATTCGGAGAATGGCCCTGCAGATACATCGATTACATAAATTTTAGCCACGTAGCGATTAAAGGGCACGATGCAACTGCAAGAGACATAGATTCACGCCCCCCGGCTGCGGGGCTCATGAGATCATGCTCTCACTGAGCCAGTTCCTTCTGCTGTAGGGTTCCGGGGCTAAAAGGGTTAATATACCTCAGACTGCTTTATCGGTTTTGTAAGTGTGCGATGGTTTCAGATACATCTGTTTGAGACCACTGGCAGTGGAGGGGTTAAAACCTGTACACGTTGTCACCAGTGAGAGAAAACGCAGTTTGTATTTCTGAAATCTGTGTTAATTTAGCGGCGTAAGAAACCCATGCGTCCAAGAAACACAGATGGTGTCAACAAGACGCATGCATCCGCATGAGCCCCCGCAACTGCGCGGGCTCATTTGTGATGTATGCATCTTGCAGTAGGTTCTTGTTCACTTTTTCTCGGCAGCGAAAACTAAGTTACAGCCGCGCAGGGAAACATGCTCCTGGGTAATCCAATAATAATCTGAAATGTAAATTGCATGAAAAACAGCTTGCAGGCAGTTTTCCCAACAGGATACTTACAGCCTGCGACTGACTTGCACGCGCCGATCGAATTCGCGTATAGTCCGTGCTACCCGCTTCATTCCGAGTACGACTGACGCAGCCTGCAAGTCACCAGCCATTAACTGACTTCTCAGAAACGGATCATGTAAATCAGAACCGGTTCTCGGCTGCAATAGGTAGATATTGTCATTAGCCCCTGCGACTGTAGCTGCTCATGAGAATCGATGCTTCTTGCACAATGCTGGGTCACAATTTTTTTTAAAATTTCGACTTTTGCCACAGTCTCGAAACTGATGTCTAATTTTAGACGTAAATGACAATAATTTGAAGCAAGAGGCATAGATTCTCATGTGAATCTATGCCTCTTGCAAAATGGACGGGTCTGCCTCAGGACCGTAAAGCTAACTGGTGTTCGCGGGCATGGCGGGTGCTCGCCAACTGGGCGTGGCAGCGTGCGCTTTTTGTGTAGGCTGTCAGTCGGTGAGACAGAGAGAGCGAGCGGATCGAAGCGGCTTGAGTACCAGCGCTCAACAACAAGATCTCGTGGCCGATTCAATGCGCAACAGGCACCTGTTTACTCAGCACGAGTGTATTAGATTAGCGGCTTGAGGATTCGCAGTGTTTGACTCAAATACAGCCTCCGGCGGCGTCAGTGAGAAAGCTGCCCGTCGCTGATTTAACATTTAGTCATTTCTGAGCGGCAGGGGCGTCAGATTCCAGCTCTTTGGAAACACATTCAACTCAAGACTGCGTTTGAATCGTGATAACTAAAGACTGTTGAGGTTGAGGATTGCAGTTTAGGTCGCAAATACAGCCCGGCCTCAAGCGCCAGAGAAAAGAAACCCACTGCTGGTTCAGCATTAGTCGTTTTGGGCGGCAAGATTGCGCGTTTTGAAAATTACAAGTTCAAATTGACCTGAGATTGTTTATTCAGAGGAGGCTCGATGTGAAGTTTGTGCTTGCTTGCAAACCACGCGCAAAGAGAGTTTAAAGCACGGAGCGTTTCAATTATGGTAAGTTCGGACGTCTGAGAAAGACAGTTTGAAAATAATACATGAATCGGTTGTTCATATCTTGGTCTGTTAATGCCTCGTCTTCACTGAGTAGTGTCTCTCGATTCGCTACCGCTGGAAAGCGTTAGCGAAGCGAGAGAGACGACCAGTGTGGTTCCGCCTATGAAAATTTGAAGTCGAAGGCGAGAAGTGCGTTTTCGGCACACGAGCTGGGAATACGAGACTATTGCGTGCAGATTTCCAATCAGCTGGTCAGAATTGTAAACTCAACAATCTTGGAATCATAACAGCTTTAGTAGCCCGGGTGTGGATTACGCTGCACATGGCCCGCTAGGCTTAGATTACACAAACTGTTATTTTTTTTAAATGTTTTTAACCCATTCACTAGGAACGCGATCCATCTGCAAGAGTCATAGATCCTCATGAGCCCCCGCGACTGCGGGGGCTCATGAGGATCTATGACTCTTGCTGAGACCAATTTGTATCCATGCTTATTAGACGGTTTTGGCTTTTGGTCGCTGAACGAACAAAGATTACAGTAACGACAATGTACATTTCGCAATAGACGATTGCCGTAAAGAAGAAGGACTTAGGACAAAATGTGCAAGCGCGTGACGCAAACGGTGGATTAAAAGCGTGGACAAACATGCGATATGGCATGTTTGCCCGGGCTTTGGCATCAACTGTTTGCGTCACGCGCGCGAAAACGCGTGCAACATTTAACCTACTTCAGATTTCTGTACAGCCTTAATTTTATTTTGTATTAACCCATATCATACTGAGGCGAAAAGCTTCAAATTTGTACACCGCCAAAAGCAAGCTACATTATAGTGCTTACATTTAAGGATATAGACCAATGGCTTTAGTTCAAGGGTGGTGCCAGAATAGCTTGGCGCCTAGAGGCGCCAAGCTATTCTGGCACTACCCTTGAAATATTTTAGTCAAACTTATTTCACACACTGGTGTATTCCGAATGATAAGGGCTAACCTAACGCTCTTGTGCTGCAGTCACCGGTGCAGTATACAGTTTCGGTGGCTGCATCCACAAGGAGATTAATTTTCTATTTTAACTCCGTGGTGCAAGCATGCACAAGGGGGATACTTTTTTTTATATAATGAAAATCAGTATAAAATTACATCCTGTTATTGAATATCAGCTTTTTGCCACCCATCAGGGTCGACTTCTGGGACATTTTAACACAAGGAAGTGCCTCAGTCAGTGACTGGCGTTATCAGCAAGATTTCACAAAGCAAGGGCTGGCCCTCGCCTATCTGGTTTGTGAGCAGCAAGATTTCAAAACAGAACTCTCACGTTCTGTGGATTAGCCAAGCAGAACTCTGGCAGTCTGTGACATTGTGGGCATTGAAACAACACTTGGATTTGTTTCTGGAACATACCTCGGCGTGGAGGTTCTGGGTTTTATTTCAACGGGCAGCCACGTCATTTACTGCAGAAAATGTAAGAATCTTCGAATTTGCTGTTCTCTACGATCCCCAGCAACAAAACGTCTTCGGGCCTACGACCCCCGCAGTGGGCCCGCGCACAGCCGTGTGCGGGCCCACTGCGGCCGTCGTGGGCACGATGACCTTTTCTTACTGGGTACCTGTGCCCGTAATTATTTGTCTCATTTCCTCTCCTGTTCTCTCGTCTGTCTTTGTTTGCTGTCAAAATCAGTCTCTTTTTTTTTTTTACTTGTTTGATCGTGTGTGATAGCTCTTTGGCTGTGCTTTTTGTACTTGGAGCCAGCGAACAGTTATTTTCTTCTCCTTTTCTCTTCAATGTGATTTTAATTCGTTTCTGCGCATAGTTCTGGCAGTGTTTTCAAAGCATGACATATTGCCTGTGCATATTTACGCGATCGCTAAACATGAATGCTGAAGGAGATCCTCGTATTGAGGATGTTATTGGGGGTTCAGCAAGCGACTGAAAGAATTAAGTACAGGTCTGCCGTTAATTGACAAAAGCTAGTATGTCCGTTTGTGAGAAAAGCGAGATTTTCAGCGTAAAACAATGAAGGTCTCGCGTTTCTCTAAAATGGACATACATACTGGGTTTTGCCAGTTACATAGTACATACTTTTTATGTACATTCAAATCCAGGCTGACGGACTGGTATCGATTATGCAGACCCGGGCTATAACTGTTGAAATAGGCGATACAGGCCACAGGACATATTACTGCAGCTTGGCACCTTCACTTCTGCCAATGCGCAATCGCATTATCACAGTGAACCCTCGGGTCCATTCCCAAATATATCAGTTGTCCTCTGCATTACGGTGAAGGAGACAGTCCAGCCTTGACCGTTCAAGGATAGTGCTTGAATAACTTTGCGCCTAAGGCATGTCAATTCAATTCAATTCAATTAAAAAAACTTTATTCCTCCCTTAAAGAACAATTAAACCATGTCAACCATTGTAGTTCAAGGGTGATGCCAGAACAGCTTGGCGCCTAAAGGCGCCAAGCTATTCTGGCACCACCCTTGAACTTTCATGGCCGACCTATGTATTGTTGTGCATTGTTGCACTGCTCTGATTCTGTACAGAGTGGATCATTCCAGTCAGAAATTTGAGAAATTGATTTCTGTAAGTGTTTCATTCTACATTATTACCTGTTTATGATACACGTATGTGTTTCAACTCATTATGCACGAGACACATTTTGTCTCGATGCTGATATCCAATCACGTAAAGTCAAAATTGTCACCCTTTGGAAGATGGCGCATCATATATATTTGTGTTACACACGCGAAACTACGACCTGTCCTGACAGCCAAAGCTGCAAATGCTATCGCCGTTGCCCTTGTCCTATCCAGACTGGACTACTGTAACAGCTGTCTTTGGGGTCTACCAGAGCAACAACTCAGACGTCTTCAAGTGGTTCAGAACACTGCCGCCAGAGTTGTCACAAGAACCAAAAGAAGGGAGCATATCACCCCAGTCCTTAATCAATTGCACTGGCTTCCAGTAAAGCAAAAATTTGATCACAAGATTCTCACTCTGTACCACAAGTCTATAAATGACCCAGCCTCACCAGAGTACCTCCGGGAAATAGTCCCACGTCATAACCCTCCGAGGCAGCTCCGTTCTGCTGTCCGGTCCAAACTCTGCACCCCAAGTGTTGAAAGCCACACAAAGAAGCGACTTGGTTTTCCGGCATGTTCACAGTGCGGGAGGCACCTCAAGACCCACTTGTTTCTTGACTTTTAATTGTAGAACTACTGTGCACCAAAGTGTTTGTTTGTTGTTGTTGTTTTTTTCCCTGAGCGTGCTGCTAGCATGGGGTGGATGCGCATTACAAGTGGACATCATCATCAAGCGCGTGGTGTACGTTATAAAGGAGTATGTGCCAATTTGTGATTAGTATTTATTAGCAGTAGTCTGATTTAAAGACGTAATTTAGCGTACATTAACCCATACTGTTCCTAGCCTCTATTTTCTACATCCGCTGTGAGATGGCCTTAGTCGTCTCCTCGGCGTTTAATAATAATAATAATAATAATAATAATAATAATAATAACAATAATAATAATAATAATTTACAGTATAATAGTATACATATTACTACTACTAATAATAGCAATATAATAATTTATTATGATATTCTAAGCGCTTTACAAAACCGAAAAAAAGTATACAAAAAAGTCAAATTTGCAATAACAAGTATTTCACTGTTTCAAACTCTCTGTCCATATATGATAATAATATAATGATGATAATGATAAAAGACTAATGTACAGCTGATATCGTCTAAAAGTTCTGTGTGTGTACAGCCGAGTGTTTAATAAATACATCTTGACAGTACTAAGACCACCTAAACGCCCGCAGACCACATATTTCTGCCCTTAGAAGACAAAACACAATGGGTACAGTAAGAATATGTTAACCCTTTTTAGCCCCGGATCCCTACAGCAGGAGATGGCTTGACCATATGATAATTCAAGGGTAGTGCCAGATTAGCTTGGCGCATGAAGGCGCCAAGCTAATCTGGCACTACCCTTGAATTATCATGGTCAAGCCGTCTCCTGCATCTGGTACATAGTCGTTAGGCAACACCTCCAAAATTTGAGAAATGGGACCTTGGAGCTAATAGGGATAAACTAACCGTGGTTTGGCCTCAAAGTACAGGAAGGGAAGATTGGAATAGAATCACTGTATTTCAGGAAGTATATATTTGGACACGCTTTCACTCAAAATCCTAAAAGCCGATTTTTCTTTTATTTTTTTTTTTTATTATAAGTATTATTTTGCCAGTACTTGAAACTTCTTTGTGGCCTGTCTTTTGCTAACTTCTGTTAGTGGTTTGTGTCTTCTCTCTTTTATTATTTATTTTACGTTACCAAGGTTGATCAGAAAGGCATCATTGCACAATCAACTCGGAGTACGGCACTCACATTTGCTAGAGTAAGAGATCCCGTCATTTGTAGTGACTGTGGATGTCGCCGTAATGATCCTTCATCGATAAATCCCATCAGCAAGAAACACAGATGCGGGGGCTCATGAGGATCTGTGCTTCTTGTAGCAGACCGCACAGTGGTTTCTCCGTCCAAGGTAGTTGACGGAAGTCCAAGCAACTGGAGGGCAATGCCCCTTATTTTCCCCAGCATTTGACGAGTCCCAAATGGGTACCAACCTAGCTTGGCGTTTCTGACCGCATGGCCTCCTCTGATTGAGGAACATACACGTAAAATAGCTCACAGCAAGAGGCATAAATCCTCATGAGCGCCCGTAGCCTGCGGGGGCCCACGACGGTCTATGCCTCTTGGAGTTGGACTGTTTTCGAAGAAGCAGCGAAAGGAGGCGATGTTTACACACTCCTCGCTTCTAGTCCTCTCAGGGTCTCCCTCCATATCATTAGGGACGGTGACTTACGAGACAATTCGTTTAGTGACAACGTGGCGACCGAAAGTCCATTAGGGGCGCCTCCTGGCGTAAACGGGAACAGATGGACATTAGGGGAGATAATCTGGACCTGAACCACAGAGAGCGACTTGAGGGATTTTGTGTGAAGATAAAACCAGCACAAATCTTGCTTGTTCGTTAGTCAGTATGTCATTCGCTCTGTGTCTCTTGCTTGTTCGTTAGTCAGTATGTCATTCGCTCTGTGTCTCTTGCTTGTTCGTTAGTCAGTATGTCATTCGCTCTGTGTCTCTTGCTTGTTCGTTAGTCAGTATGTCATTCGCTCTGTGTCTCTTGCTTGTTCGTTAGTCAGTATGTCATTCGCTCTGTGTCTCTTGCTTGTTCGTTAGTCAGTATGTCATTCGCTCTGTGTCTCTTGCTTGTTCGTTAGTCAGTATGTCATTCGCTCTGTGTCTCTTGCTTGTTCGTTAGTCAGTATGTCATTCGCTCTGTGTCTCTTGCTTGTTCGTTAGTCAGTATGTCATTCGCTCTGTGTCTCTTGCTTGTTCGTTAGTCAGTATGTCATTCGCTCTGTGTCTCTTGCTTGTTCGTTAGTCAGTATGTCATTCGCTCTGTGTCTCTTGCAGTTTGATTGCGTTCACTTTTTCTCGGCAGTCAAGGGGTTAATTTGTAATACAACGAGAATCTCGCTCTTCACAAAGCGGAGTTATGGTCTTTTGGAAAGTTAGGGCAGTATTGCTATAGCCACAATGATAATTATCTCGTACCTTTTCGCCAAACTTTCGTTCGCTATCCTCCCGGCCTACCCCAACCCCCTAGGGGGCCCCAGTAGCAATACGTCTTCGGGCCCACGACGGCCGTAGTGGGCCCGCGCACAGCCGTGCGTCAGTCTACTGCGGCCGCCGTGGGCCCCGAGGAACTTTGCTTGTTGCTGGCCTTTTGTTTGAATACTCATCTGACGTTAGATCCGAGTACAACGGGCACTAAAGTAGGTACACGACCAACTATAACAACTCAACCAAACAAGTAATCAAGCGATCGGTTATGCGCACAAACCTTTACAAATAGCTAATGTGTGCAGAAACTAAACATTATTGCAGCCGCCCGACCAGAAGCCAGACACCTAGATCTAACAATTAACCAGATTAATTACACGAAAAAGTGGCACGTGAGCGTAGCGATTTGTTTCTTGTGTCTGCGGTATTTTCGGTAGAAAGAAAAAAAATGTTAAACGTTTAGGGCTTCACGCACTGGAGACGCGCCGCATACGGATACGCGGCGATTAGCCGCGTGTCCGTATGCAGCTCGTCTCCAGTGAGTTAACGTCTTTTGTCCACCACGAAGGTCATTTCAAAGACGGGGCACCGACTGAAATGGTGTTTGAACAAATTTAGACCTTAGCTGGATTCGAACCGGCAGAGATCAGTCTTTCGGACGAGAGTCGAACACTCTACCACCGAGCCACCCAGCTTCTCTTGGTAGAAAGAATCTCTTCAGGCAAGTTTATGGTTAAAAATGGCTGCGGTGTCAGTATCATGAGTAAAGTACACGTACTAAGGGAGAGCGCTCAGCACCGGACAATGAACAGAAAGATCCCTTGAGGCGCTCCTCATATCAACTTCAAATGGTGTGAAAACAATGCAATGATCCTTAATCCCACCAAAACCGAATGTATGACGATAGCAACCTGTCAAAAGCATCAGCTCAAGCCACTTACGCGGCTCAGCCTGGAAATCCAAGACCACACCATTACACAAGTAGCTGAACATCGCCTACTTGGAGTTATTGTTGATAACCAGATGAAATGGCAATCTCACACCAATGTTGTCTGTAAAACTGTGTCCAGAAACGTTTTTATGCTGTCTAAGCTAAAATATCTTATTGAGGTCGACGCTCGCAAACTATTCTACAACGCTCATGTCAAATTCCACATCGATTATGCCTCCACGACATCGGATGGCAGCGATGACATACACTTTAAGATGCTTAACTCCTTGCATCGCAGGGCAGTGAAGCAGATCCTGCCTGATCCAGCCCTTTCTACCGACCAAAAATTTGACAAAACTATAAATTGTGCATTCATTTGACAGGCACCATGCTCTCCCACCAAGGAGTAGCCATGTATAAAATTTGGAATGAAATCCACCCAGAATACTTGTGTAAGCTCTTCACCAAGGCAGCTTTAGGCTATTCAACATCAAGGCGTAACTTCATCACACCACGCCCGAGGATAGATTTATTTAAAACCACCAAGGCTCTCTTTCTCTGGCGCCTCGTTTTAGAATAAACTGCCAGCGCACATAACACACATTAGTTCACTCCCCTCTTTCAAGGAAGGCCTCTTCAAGTACCTGTTATCCAACAGCTCATTCACTGGTTAGAGTATCCCCATCGCCTCAAGCCTTAATATTAACCTCCACGAGCGCTCGCGTTTGTGTGTGTGTGTGTGTGTGTGTGTGTGTGTGTGTGTGTGTGTGTGTGTGTGTGTGTGTGTGTGTGCTTACGTGCGTGCGTGCGTGCGGCGCGAGCGCGCGCACGTTTTTGATTTCAGTGAAGGAAGGATTTTAAAGAAAATCCGTTTTTCCGTTCACATTGTTAGCCATCATAATCGGTGCCCTCCATTTTGAATGACTTGTTATATTATGTGCACTTGTATGTTAGTAACTTTGTACCTTTAGCAGAGTTGTACCTTTGTAGATTAGCAACGGCAAGCGTGAACAATGGCACAATGCTAACTGCTTCTTCCGTTGAGAAATAAATTCATTTCATTTCAACTTAACGCCAGCCCTGATGGCTGGCGATTTGGTGCCACGAGGAACTCCTCAAGGGATCTAACTGTTTGTCCAGCGCTGAGTGATCTCCCTTGGCATGTGTACTGTGTCTAACAGTGCTTGCCTCAACTTTGGTTTGTGATTCATAGCATAAGTACAGGATTATTAACTCATTCTGCCCGCGACACACAACAGCACGATATGCCTCGACCATGATAGTTCAAGGGTGGTGACAGTATAGCTTGGCGCCTATAGGCGCCAAGCTATTATGCCACCACCCTTGAACTATCATGGTCGATCTGTCTCCTGAATTGTAATTCAATCCTCAGAGGATAAGTCCAAAATGTGGGCATTTCGTTAGCACAATGAGTTAACGACGCGTGCAGGGGCGCAGGAAAACTGTTTTTTCACAAATGTGGGATGAGGAGGGAGTGAGGCGTTGGGGTGACCGCGTGCCTGACCTAAAAATATTTGCAATATTTTTAATAAGATTTGAGCATTAATAGACTATGATATTATATTATTTTGACCTTTTTGAGAATCTGTAGACATTTTCTTTAAAGACCTGTGCGACATTTTTGCATGAAATATTTTAAAGATATATTTACATCTTGTCTTAAGACCTTTCTTTTAGTCTGGCTGACCAGATTTTTACCCATCCGGACAGATGTACTGTAACAGCTGTCTTTGGGGTCTGCCAGAGCAACAACTCAGACTTCTTCAACTGGTTCAGAACACTGCCGCCAGCTGAGAACTGTCACAAGAACCAAAAGAAGGGAGCATATCACACCAGTCCTTAAGCAGTTGTACTAGCTTCCAGTCAAGCAAAGAATTGATTACAAGATTTTTACTCTGTGCCACAAGTCTGTAAATGACCCAGACTCGCCAGAGTACCTCCGGGAAATAGTCCCACGCCATAACCCTCCGAGGCAGCTCCATTCTGCTGTCCGGTCCAAACTCTGCACCCCAAGTGTTGAAAGCCACACAAAAATGCGACTTGGTTTCCGGGCATTTTCACACTGCGGACCTATGCTGTGGAATGGACTATCACAATCCTTGAGGGACATTGACTGCATTGGCACCTTCAGGAGGCACCTCAAGACTCACCTGTTTCTAGGACTACTGTGCACCAGGTGTTTTTTATTTTATTTTTTAATGTTTTATTTTGTTTGTTTGTTGCGCCCTGAGCATGCTGCTAGCATGGAATGGATGCGCATTACAAGTGGACATCATTATCAGATGGCCTTAGTTGCCTGCTCGGCTTTAAACTCAAACTAACTTGTCTATTTTCTCTTATATGTGGCTATACGCTCTTGATGCTGCTGATTCTTTGACACGGTCTTAGCGGAGTATAATATTAATGCTATGCACTCATTTATTTCCCTTGCTTTTTGTGTTGGCGACAGTTACTAAATCTCCAATACCAATTTTTTTCCCTTTCATTCATTCACCTATTGTGTTTTTTTCCCCGTAGTTTTTCTTCCTCTTCTTCCTCTTCTTCTTCTTCGTATTGTTATTATTTGCATGCTCTGTTTATTTTTCTGTTATGTTGTTTGTTTACAGGACAGCTTGTAAGACAGGCATCAAGTTGCCTAATAGCTTTATCCTGAATAAATAAAGATTCATCATCATCTTGCGGTCCTCTTTTGTTTTCGTGGTACATTGTATTCCCAGTAGACTGCTTCTCGTGTTTCGCCGTTCATTGCGTGTCTCAGCCTTTGTTTCTGTTTCTTATTGCGCTTTCCAACTAGCGATAAAAAAAAATGTTTATCGCTGTTCGTGTTAGAATACAGGTCCCTGTTGGATTTGGCTGACTACTCCGTTTAGCTAACTCAGACAAATGGACGATATCCAGTGTGGCTCAAACGCACCAATTATGATAAGAAAAAAGATCACGCGAGGACGCCACGCGAATTCTGCAAACGTACTGAATAGGATGTCTGGAATAAATTGGGTCCTATTCAGAACATGAGCTATAGATTCTCATAAGCTCCTGGGCTCAGTTGCATGAGCGAGCTTAGTCCTGCGCCAGCCACTAAGCAAGGTGCTCCGCTGTAGCGGAGCACCTTGCTTAGTGGCTGTCGCAGGACTAAGCTCGCTTACGCGACTGGCTCCGGCTGTTGCTGTATTTGTTTGACCACGTTAAATTTACACAGTACGGCGCAGGCCGCGACTGATTTGGCGTACATCTGCAAGAGACATTGATGCTCATGTGACCTTGCGACTGCAGGGACTCGTGAGAATCTGTTCCCCTTCACTTGGTGCAAGGGCTTGTGCGAGTCTGTTCTCTCAGCGTATCATCAGTGTGTGTTATTTTAGGAGCGGTTTCAAACTCGGTAAATCAGTTAAATTCAGCCACTGACAAATCTTGTTTACGGTGCTTTCGTCTGTGAGGGACTTGCATCGGTTAATCCCTTCACTGCATGTGGATCACAGTATCGTTATTGATTCAACGCCAAAAAAAAACAAACAAACAAAACAAAAAACCCGGGGGTCACGGCTGCACAATGGTGTCAGCAAGAGGCATAGATCCTCATGAACCCCTGCCACTGTGGGGGCTCATGAGGATTGATGCTTCTTGCAGTTGGGTCGTGATCGCACACTTTCTCTCAGCAGCGATGGGGTTAAAATTCGAGGTAATACAAATTGATGCAGTGGTTTCAGATATCGAGGCGTTTTCCGGACATCTTTTTACTGATTAGATTCCGGACAAAACAACTAGAGACAGACGCTGCGAAAACCAGTTATTCACCACCAACCTTCCCCCCCCCCCCCACCTCTCTCTCTTTGTATCTGTTTCCTCCTTATCGCGTCCAACATCAGCTGAGCTCAATCATTCATCCCCCCTCCCCATGTCTCTCTCTCTGCCACTTACAACACCACTTACAACACCAACTGTCCGAGTTGGATCGATCACATATCCCAACGTGTGATGTCGCGCATGAATAGCCTAGTCCTTGGGAGGCACGCCTCCTGAATTACAGGAAATATCAAAACAAACAACATTGAATGTGCCCCCTTCTTTTCCAGAAAAAAAGACACGCAACCTCCTCCTCCCTTGGCCCCCCCCCCCCCCCCACGTCCCCCCTTCCCCCCCAAAAAAAAACAAACAAAAAACAAACAAAAACAAAAAAACAACCAAACAACAACAAACAAACCAAAAACAAAATAAAAACCAAACAAAACCAACAACAACAACAAAAACCAACATTCTAAACAAAAGAAAACGGAACAAAAACGCCCAAACCGGACCAGAAAAGACCAACCCAACCCAGCCCAAACCACCCCAACTCGACCCAAACCAAACAAGACAAAACATGTATATGCACACAAAAACACGACTACAAACGTCCTTCGCTGGAGCAAGGCAAGAAAAAACCACAACAAAACAACAAAACGACAAAAAACAACAACATTCTAACCAAAAGAAAACAAAACGACCAAACCCGACCAGACAAGACCAAACCAAACCAAGCCAAACCAAACCCCCAAACCCAAACTCAAAACCAAACCCAAACCCAAACAATAAACACGCACACAAACTCGACTTCGCTGGATTAAGGCCAAAACTATAGTTACTGAAGTTTGTAAAGAAGATAGGTGTGTCTTCTTGTTATTCCGAAGCGCGTTTCCATACGTGTGTTGGTTATTTATTTGGAGTTTACGCGTTTTGCTGTCACTGTTTTGGATTTCAGGGGGAAAAATGTAGTAAAGTGCAAAAAAAAATTAACCGACAAAGAAAGAAATACGCTTTGAAAGACAAGCACAAAACTGTTTAGTAAATGTGTAACAACTTCAATGCCGGGAAAATGCGAACACCACCCAAATGCATGAGGCAAAAGAATCTCATGAGCCCCCGCAGATGTGGAGGCTCATGAGGTTCTTTGCCTCTTGCTGATAATTATACCCTTGTTTCTTACATCGATGGTATTATTCGGCGTTGAACCTGCTTTTTTTTTTTTTCAAAGACATAATTTTGCATCCATTGGCATTAAAGTGGTGAAAGTCGACAAACAAGCCAGAAAGATAGTACGCTTTTATTTTTATTATAAAGGCAAATATAGGTACCTTAGAGAAAACATTGAACACGTAACAAATTAATATGCTTACTCCTTGCGTTCAGACGCGTTTAAGAAGAGCCTTTCACATATAATGTTCCTCTAAATGTATGAAAGACATTCGGCCTTGTCAGAGGGAAGGAAAATGGCGTAATTCGACTGGCTATATCTTTCGTACGACAACAGCACCACGAGAACGTGATACGGCAAGGCGGTAATAAAACAGACAGATGGAATCAAGGATGAGCACTAACGAGCAAGGAAAAGAAATTGTGCTAGTGCTTGATTCACGCTTGTTGTCTCCCACGATTCGCTACCGCTGGTCAGCGGTAACGAATCGTGGGAGACAACTGTGTGCGTGATTTGGTGGCTGTAAGATTCAAAATCACAGGCTACCATGAAAACATTTTATAAGGACATACCAACTTTTGTAGACAGATTATAATGAAGGTTGATGTGGGAAAACACATTTCGTGAGGAAACGGCGTTATACAATTGTTTTCCCCGGGAACAACGTTTTATAGGCCATTGTTCCACTGTTGCTGAACAGAGTGGAAATGTCTGTGTCCTTGGGTGTGATAGTGTGAGATTTTGAACTTTACCGGCACACATTTATAAAAATCAGTGGTCTGACCACCACTATACCAGAAATCGCATAACTATGTTTATCCGTTTGCTTTTTTTATTTTTTAATTAACCTGCGTATGTGGTTGCGTGCTTATTTGTTCTTTATTTGTTGTTGTTTATTTGCTTCTTGCTTTTATTCACCAGGGGTGGATATACGAAAATGTCGGCGTGTACAGAGCACTAAATGAACCATTGCCTGTCCCACTCAGACACGAGTGCAGAATACCACTGTCTTCTTTCCACTTTTTCTTCATCCGGCCTTCTCTTCTCGGCACTCTCTCGTTAGTTGCAGTAGGAATGTGAAATCGATGCCACAGTACTGGTTGTTCCCGTTGATTTACAACTGGCTATGAGAGTTTGAACGGAATAGATGGAGCAATAATCTCCCGTGCTCTCAAGGAGGTTGTCTAATCAGTCGTCCAGGGTGACATCCCTTGAGAGCCTTTTACTTCCGGCGCCAAACCACAAAATGGCACATAATACGATTATTGTGACGGACACTATAAACTTCAAAGTCACTGAAGGGAGAAGAACTGATTGTGATGACTCAAGGATAGTGCCTGATTACTGAGCTTGGCGCCTTTTAGGCGCTAAGTAAAACGGGCGCTATCCTTGAGCTCGCATTGTGTGTATAGTCTTCAACGCTTTGCGCTGGAAGCGAGAGTGGAAAGAGTAAGCGTCTGAGTATCGTATCGTGAAAGTATCCACAGACCACAAAACAAAGGTAATTACTCCTTGAATGTCAGTAGAATGTCAGTAGAATCACGAGCTTTTCTTCGATAGCTCATGACGAACAACAAAGATGAGGATTTTGAAGCGTGGGCCTAGCAGACAGGCAAGATAACGAAAGTCACGAAGTGGATTGATGGTGATTGATTGATTGATTGATTGTACATTGCTTAACGTCCCAACAGCAACAAGGCTTTCTCAGGACGTGCCTGCACTGCTTGTGAAAAAAAACAAATAGAATATTGAATGTATGTCGCCAGCCGGTCCAATACGTTAAATAAACCTACGCCATGGGGCCTAAATAAAGCTAAGACCATTTAGCAACACACATCCAATATCAAGAGCTACAGGCAGTGCAGACAGTTGGGAGAGTTTTAAAAAGACAAATACAGGTGAATGGACCAACGGTAAACAGAAACACATGCCCCAGAATACAGAAGAAAACCCACCCTGTGGGGCTGACCAGGGTGACCCTGGGAACTAAAAAGTAGTTACCCCACCCAAGTCCCCCAGGGCAGACCCGGGTGGGTGTGGATTGATGGTGGGATTGAGGAGGGGGCGGGCCGGGGAGGGGGGGAGGAGGGGGGTATGGGAGAGGTGAGAGGACGGGCGAAAAAAGAAGTTGAGAATTTTTTTTAAGTACCATTACGTTTAAATCTGAAGACACATTTGAGTACCATTTTGTGTTTGATATGCCTTGTCGACACTCCTAATGAATTTTAACAGCAGTTTCGACACATCAGCAGAAGCACACCCGTAATCGCTCTTAGTCATTCTGAACTTAGCGTGTCAATCTATTTTAACTGTTTCTCGTACTGAAAACCTTGTATTTCTAGAACGGAGCGGAGTCATTGTCAGGTTACATGATATTAAGACGACGTGTGCTGAACTGGATTGTCCTGTAGACCTGTGCGTAGCGTTTCGTAACCATCTATTACAGAAGTGTATCTTTGAACAGTTACGGCGGTAGTGTGTATCTAACTTAACCCCTCGGCTGTTGGTAGCTGTCTTTCTCCCGATGATTCCTGCAGAAATAATCGCGACAAGAATCGCTATCGACAGCTAAAGGGTTAAATGACCGGACGTCGAAAACAAATTGACATAATGCACATTGTATGCATATATTTGCGTAGCTTTCTTTTTGTCCTGAACTGAAACAGAAATCGTTCTTTGATTGGTCTTCTTTATTTCACTATAAAATAAGCATAATCCCTGATACAATAATGCCAATTGGTACGTCAGACCACAAAGTGGACTTTCAAGCGTGTGAAATGCAAAGAAACAACCAACAAAGAGAGAAAGACGCTTTGAAAAAACGAGTTAAAACTGTTTTGTGATCGATCTTTTTTTGTTGCTGGTTATTTCTGAATCCTTCGGCCGTTGGTAGCGCTGTTGGTCGCCGCCACCAGACATCGAAAGGGTTAACTCATTCGCGGCCAGCCGCATCCGGATGCGCGGCGTATGCCGCGCATCCGGATGCGGCTGGCCGCGAATGAGTTAATAATAATAATAATAATAATAATACCGTTATTATATAGGCGCTTTTTCTCAATTTTTGGGCGAATCGACTGAAACCGCCGCAAACTGAAACCCAACACGCACACTCACGTAACAGACACGGATTTACGCCATTTAAGACAAACACAGTACAAGACAGACGAAGGGCCAGTTCAGCTACTGAAGTTACAGAGATTTTTGATCGCTTGTATTTGAAATTTGTAAAGTGGCCTGAAACCGGTACCAAAGTGTGGGGGGTTGGGGGGGGGGGGGGGGGGGTGGAAGAACCGGAGTACCCGGAGAAAGAACCCCCGACGGTCCGCCCGAATTAACGGTGACACTCACCAGAGGAGAAAAGTCCGACGCCGGAACCCGTTTTCGAACCTCGCACCTTTGGCATTGGTGGCAGGCGCCTTAACCACTGCGCCACGGACCGACCGAGTTAACTTAGTTGTATATTTTATTAGTTATAAAAAGCACGTTTAACGTCTTAAAACTGAAAGATACCCGATAATGAAGCAGGCATATGGACTCGTCTGCCCTGTGTACGCAAAAGGCAGCCCGTTTTTGTTAACCGCGCGAATTTCATTGTAATACAACGAAAATTTCTTTGTATTACAATGAAATGTTTTTCGCTGCGTTTTGCCTTCATGGTACAGACGTAGTATCGGAACCCCCAAAAACAATCAGAATTTGTCGAAACATAATGAAATCACCTTCGTCCAGCTTGGCGCATGGGGAAAAAAAGTCTGTTCAGAGAACGTGCCTGGGCCATTCAGGTCCAACACACAGCACAACGTGGTTTGACCATGATAGTTCAAGAGTGGTATCAGAACAGCTTGACGCCTGTAGACGACCCCGATAGTTCAGAGGTGGTGCCAAATTAGCATGGCGGCTAGAGGCGCCAAGCCATACAGGATCTTTGAAACGCAACGACTAATATGCACACTTGAATTCCAACGTAACGATCAGATTTTATCATGATTTTTGGTGTGCGATTCTCATATGAATTTTTTTGTCAAAAACGTTTGGATAAAAAGAAAAAAAAAGAGCTTTTTTGTGCTGTTTATGACAAATGTAAGAAATCGGTGGGTCTTTTTAAAAAGGTACACAAATTAGTAAAAAGCAATTTGCACGTGCAGGTAGTGGCGTGGCTACACAGGTTGAAGCAGAAAGTGCATCAAAAGTTTGAGACCTAGGTTCTCTTTGTTTTTGCGAAGACGGCCATTTTTCTCAGTTTCATGGTGATTTTGTTAAACTAGCTATCAGTCTAAATCTGACCGGAAGTTCAATTTAATGTTGACCCCTTCCCTGCCGCTGTGCGGACACTGTACGTACATTTTTGTTTCTGAAATCTGGGTTCATTGAACGACCAAATGCCGGCATCGTCCAAGGGACGTGGATATATATTGGTCTCAGGAAGAGGCATAGATCCTCATGAGCCCCCGCAGTCGCGGGGGCTCATGATGATCTATGTCTCTTGCAGTTGGATCGTGGTCACGTTTTTATCGGCAGTGAAGGGGTTAAAAATTAATTATAACATGCATGGGGTGATCATTGATTTTGCTGTTATTTTTTTTTTTTTTGCGCTATCTGCCGGTGCCATGCGAGACGAGCGAAAAAAATGGAGAGTGGCAAGGGGACATAAGTCATGACTAAAAAACGTTGATGCAACAACAACAACAAAAAAAAACAACCCAAAAACAGAAAGGGCCTGATGTTTGTTAAACCCTTCGGCTGTCGGTAGCGCTTTTTTGTCGCGATGATTCCTTCAGGAATCATCGCGACAAAAAGCGCTACCGACAGCGGAAGAGTTAAATCCCTTGTTTAAATCAATAATTGCTTGACACTTGAATTCATATCAGATCCAGACACCTTCAGTTTGTAAAATGTAGCATGCAATGCATCGGTTTTTTTTCGCTCAATACTGCTGCTGATACCAACGACAACAGTGCTTCTGCATAATTATCACCTGAAAACCTCAGTTTAAAACAAAATAAAAGTTGATAAAATTCTTTGATGCCTGGTGTTACACAGTGGTTAATTTTGGTTTTGATAAGCTTTAAAATGTCGATCAAATGTGGAAACAAATGATTTACGTGAGTCAGGCACTTATTTTTTGCTGAATCAGTGTGTTTTTTTCGTTATGGGTTATATCCTCTTGCCAGTCGCCATTTGTGGCGTCTCCCCATGCAAGTTTAAGTCACTTTCTAACGTCACGAATTTAACTTTCTGTCTGCTTCAGGATGATGGATGTCTAGTTCCACAACATATGGAATAAAAAATTGGATGCCATCGCCAAACAGGAGGGTTAACAAATGGTTTATGCACACACTAGTTCCACTACAAATGGTTCATCCACACACTACCTCACCCGGGTCTGCCCTGGGGGACTTGGGTGGGGTTAGGTATTTTTTAGTTCCCAGGGTCACCCTGGTCAGCGCCACAGGGTGGGTTTTTCTCTCTATTCTGGGGCATGTGTTTCTGTCTACCCTTTGTCCATTCACCTGTATTTGCCTTTTTAAAACTCTCCCTACTGTCTGCACTGCCATTAGCTCTTGATATTGGATGTGTGTTGCTAAATGGTCTTAGCTTTATTTAGGCCCCATGTTGTAGGTTTATTTAACGTATTGGACCGGTTGGCGACATACATTCAATTTTCTGTTTAGTTTTTTTTTTTTCACAAGCAGTGCAGGCACGTCCTGAGAAAGCCTTGTTGCTGTCGGGACGTTAAGCAATGTACAATCAATCATTCATGCACACACTAGTTCCACTACAAATGGTTCATGCACACACTAGTTCCACTACAAATGGTTCATGCACACACTAGTTCCACTACAAATGGTTCATGCACACACTAGTTCCACTACAAATGGTTCATGCACACACTAGTTCCACTACAAATGGTTCATGCACACACTAGTTCCACTACAAATGGTTCATGCACACACTAGTTCCACTACAAATGGTTCATGCACACACTAGTTCCACTACAAATGGTTCATGCACACACTAGTTCCACTACAAATGGTTCATGCACACACTAGTTCCACTACAAATGGTTCATGCACACACTAGTTCCACTACAAATGGTTCATGCACACACTAGTTCCACTACTAGTTCCTCTGTATCCACTACTTGCGCATACACTTGGTTTTTGTGTGTGTTTTTGTTGTTGTTGTTTATTGTCGACTTTTTACAACATCAATAAACGAGCAGAAAATGCAAGGGGCTCGTGAAAATATATGCCTCTTGGTCACACGAGAAATTGCCTCATTGACATACACTTGCAGTATGACGTACTTCTCCGGTATTTGTGAGGTTTCGTTTAATAAACGAGTCGCTGCAACGAACGAGAGCGAAATAACGGTGGACAGACAACGCTCCAAACATCTCCAAGAGGCATAGATCCTCATGAATTCGGAGGGCTCGTGAGAATCTATGCCTCTTGGAGATGTTTGGAGTGTTGTCTAAGCTTACGGAACAAGCTGGTTATCCCGCCTGATTTCGCTCTCGATCGTTGTCGGCAATCGTTTGTTGCAAACGAAACCTCAGCATTAACCCTTTTAGCCCCAAGGTCACATTTCTCAAAGTTTGGGGATGTCGCCTAACGACTATGTACCCGTTGCAGGAGATGGATTGACCATGATAATTCAAGGGTAGTGCCAGAGTAGCTTGGCGCCTGAAGGCGCCAAGCTACTCTGGCACGACCCTTGAATTATCATGGTCAAGCCATCTCCTGCTGTAAGGATCCGGGGCTGAAAGGGTTAACAGTAAGATTGCTACAAGGACGCATGCCGCAGTGGTCGGAGCCATCCACCAAGACGACGACTTTAGTCCTGATATCATTACTTTAAAGGGGACATGACTCCGATTTAGGAGTGAAACTGCGCCTCTCAGGCTTTGGAACGTATAAAGCATATTCTTAATTAAACGAACTTTTGATCGGCAAACCTAGATCGGAGAAGATCAGCGATCTTTTGGTTTGTTTCTTAATTGAGGTTGAACGAACCTATGCGAACTTCAGCAAACCAGGTTTGCCATGGTTCTCTTTCTTAACTGAAGTGCTTGATTCGGCGTACTCACTGTCTGCGAAGGCGTTCAAAATGGCTGCCGCTATGCCGCTTCGCGATTTGGACGATTTTTTATTTTTGTACTCCTTGCAGTAGCGATCCCACAAACAGCGTTGCGCCTCCCACAAATCAATAAAAATAGGCCTTGTTCTTCGCACGAGTGAAATATCGCCGTCTGCCATAGTTGTTTTGATTCGGTGACTATCTTCTTATCTCCAACGCAGAAGAGGGTAAAAGTTTTGACCAATCAGAGAAAAGGTTCGCCTTGGTATGCTCAACACGTTTAGCGAACCTTTTCCGACAGCGAACTATGGTTTGCCGAGGTTCGTGAACTACTTCGAACTAGATTCGCCGTATCTTTTGATCGTCCAATTAAGAACCAACCTGGTTCGTTCGAGATCGTGAATTCTAGTTCGTCAGAGTTCGCGAACCAAAGTTCGTTTAATTAAGAACATGCTTTAGGTCAACAGATCTAGGTACACCAAAGCGACCAAATTGGGGATGCGTTTGCATTTACTGTCAGGACAGTTGTTGATTAATGACGCGTTCACTGACCCCCTCCTTCAAAGGAACGGAGGTAAATCGATCAGTAAAACGGACACATCGTTGTGAGCCCAAGTAGCTTGTATTGGCTTATGAGAATCTAACCATATTAGGGTTGTGGTGTTGGACTAGGTGGTGATGGGTTCGTTGCCCCAGTCGTGATAGAACTGACATTATTAGTGCGAGTCCAGGACATGAAAAGGGCAGTACTCTCGTCAAATCAAATTCCGGGGATGGTCTGCCCTTTACTTCTGCACACTGAGTATTTGGATCTGCCTTCCAGATAACCTTAGGTCCATTTCTTATTTCCACAATACCATCGTTGCTGTCATTTCTTTTGCAGATATTGATTGTTTAATTAATGGATGGATGGATGGCTTGCCCCCTTGATCAGCGGATTTATGGATCTATTGGTCGCTTGGTACGCCAGTTGGGTGGTGATTGTTTGACTGATTTAGTGACGGATTAAACGAGAAAAAAAACATCAGATTGATAAATCTTGTTTTGCATGAGTTATATTTATTTATGTATTCATTCATTCGTCCATTTATAATCTTATATTACCTTACCTTACCTCATGTAATGTAATGTAATGTAATGTAATCTAATCTCTCTCTGTTTGTCTGTCTGTCTAATATACGGAGTTAACATTTAAGGTGTCATTCTCAACACAAAATCAATCCTTCCTAGTTCTGTCCGAGTGTACATGACTATCAAATTACAACTTCACACGCCATGCTGCCGGTCTGGCCGCAACGCTGCCTAGTGAGCAAAAGGTCCTCGGGCCAATGTCGACCTTCGCTGGCCCGCGCGCGACCGTGCGCGGCCGCCCGAGGACTTGCACCCACCGGGTGATCGCTAAGTAATGCTGAATTATTTAGACGGAAACCGCAGCCACAGGCTGGCTATGAGCTTACAATGCAAGTGACTGACGAGGGATATGGGAGATTAAGTGATAACAGAATCCCGATTTGTAGGCTACACGCGTCCACTCGCGATCGCCTTGTGGTTGAGACCAGCCTACTCGCTAGCGTTTAACCCATATAGGCCTACCGAGGCTAAAAGCTTCAAATGTGTACACTGCCATATGCAAGCTACATTATAGCACTTATAGATAAGGATATAGACCAATGGCTGTGTTCAAGGGTGGTGCCAGAATAGCTTGGCGCCTAGAGGCGCCAAGCTATTCTGGCACTGCCCTTAAACTATTTTAGTCAAACTTATATCACACACGTGTATTCCGAATGATAAGGGTTAACGCATTCTTTGACTGCCAGTGGGCTAGAACCTGTCTCTTTGAAACCGTTTAATAATGAAATGCAAGTTAATGGCCCACTACCGCCGTAACTGTCCAAATATACACTTCTGTAACAGATAGTTACGTGACTCTACACACAGTTCTAGTTATGGTTCATATAGACACAGGAGAATCCAGTTCAGCACACGTCGCCTTTATATCATCAAGTAATCTGACAATGACGCCACTCCCCGTTCTAGAAATACAACGCTATCAGTATGCATAATAAATAAGTGTGATTACGCGTGTGCATTTGCTGCGTGTCCAAACTGCTGTGAAAGTTCATTACGTGTATCGACAAGGCATAACAAACACAAATGGTGTAAAATTGCGTCTTCAGATTTGTGGGTAATAATACTTTAACGTTCAGGAGATCTGTTCCACGGTAGGCTTTGACTGCTAATCATTACGCCGATACACATTTTGTCTTGCCTCAAATAAGACTTTTCTACCTTCTTTCACAATCTATGTGATTAGGCACGCGCTCTAGAGATTTTCCACTGCCTTTTGAACGTAAAGGAAGGAACTCTCCTGCGCACGGCAAAGGGAGACGGAGAGCAGAAAAATCTTTCACTTTACGACAGTTGTTACACCCCAAGCTGCGCCACGCCCCAGCCCTGTGCATAAGAACCATTCCGGTCTCGAGTAGTCTCGTAATGGAGGCATGCCCATTGGTGATTGGTTGATTATTTGGGATCATTTACAGATTTACTTGTACAGATCTTGATCTAGATCTGGAAACCCCCACCCGGGTCTGCCCTGGGGGACTTGGGTGGGGTTAGGTATTTTTTAGTTCCCAGGGTCACCCTGGTCAGCCCCACAGGGTGGGTTTTTCTCTCTATTCTGGGGCATGTGTTTCTGTCTACCCTTTGTCCATTCACCTGTATTTGCCTTTTTAAAACTCTCCCTACTGTCTGCACTGCCTGTAGCTCTTGATGTTGGATGTGTGTTGCTAAATGGTCTTAGCTTTATTTAGGCCCCATGTGTTAGGTTTATTTAACGTATTTGACCGGCTGGTGACATACATTCAATGTTCTGTTTATTTTTTATTTTTTAACAAGCAGTGCAGGCACGTCCTGAGAAAGCCTTGTTGCTGTCGGGACGTTAAGCAATATACAATCAATAGATCTGGAAAATTAAATAACGTTTTAATGGATCTTAGTTACAGAAAGCTATCTCAATTTAGCGGTAAACAGTGAAAAATCCGCAAAAGGCGCACATTCTGAATGTCCGAAATGACTTCTTAACGACAAAACATTACGTGGGCACTTTACTGCTTATTTCAAACACTGATTTTCAAAACGGTCAAATCTGCATCACATTTTTAAAAAAAAATTGTCGCGTAAGCAATCGGCCCTCAAGTCTGCACGTGGTGACACCCCAAGTATTTCCACTGGTCACGTGATGAATTCGAGACCGGAAGACCTTCTGTGCACGGGCTGGGGCGTGCCACAGCTTGGGGCGTAACACCAGTGACACTTCATAATTTAAGTTAACCATTTTGCACAGCATTATGCAAGACATACTAAGGACACTCATGAAGTAGATATTATAAGTTATAGTCTAGCAGATGCCCTTCATAGATGATCAGCCGTTTACGAGATAGTTATTTTCTTCAGAGTAACAAAGGTTTGGGTATATCAAAATGAAGTCTAGTATGAATAAAAGCAGTGCGCACTCGTTTTAAACCGCCGGAAGATGGAGACATTATTCTATAGCACATTTTTTTTTCAGTACGGCTGCAGACGAAACCAGGACTGTGGCAGCCATAAGTTCACTGGGGATCAGTAGTTTACACGGGCCTCATTGTTCCTGTATTCAGTGGTAGTATGCACTATATGATACTTAAACGGATTTCAATTTTATATTTTAAGTATATTTCCACACTTAATTATATTAGAAGAAACAATTACGAAAAAGCATGCCTTGAGCTCCAATATCATTACGCAACAAGGTATCCAAAATCACGTGATCGTCACATGATACAAGATACAAGCGGACTCGTTGCCGTGAATTTCGGTGTGCCGACGAGTTCTTTCAATTTGTTCTACATAAGCTTGTTTGTTTCCTAAGAAAAGTGAACGTGCAAAGTCGCTTTGTGCATTTGTACGTCTTATTAAAGGTTTGTCACGTTTATTTCCATGCACTTTACCATCGCTTTGCCCGTTTCATTTCGACACCACAGCACCAACAGAAAACGCAACCCACAAAAACAAACGCTATTTTCTAAACCGATGACCGAAGAGTAACATGCTGCATGCTGTAAAAGAGAAAGAGTGCCACACCACTTGGTTTTAACTGTCATGGTTGAACAAAATTTCAGAATTTGATTAATGATATATTAATGTAACATTTAAATTTTAATTCAGTCAGTTGCACTGGTAAGCTATATATCCCCTGCCCCCGCCTATCAGGCACCCAATCGCCAGCCCACAGAGAAATACGCAGGTATAGAATAAGACGATCATTTCCATCCTCAAACGATTCGGTTCGGTTAGTTCGGGTTTAACGTCCACAGCACCGAGGTGATCATGGACGGCCCTGACGGGCGGGTTATGGGGGACAGGGAAATATATTGCCTATGGAATACGACCTGAACACTGATCAACTCAGGCGCACTCCAACTGTGCCACTTTGATTTACCAGGACCTTTCAGCGGACATGCTATTGAACAAATCCGTTATTTCCCCCTGGATTGTGAGTCCAGCTACCGGGGCCGGGACGGGATTCGAACCCACGACCCGGCGATTCCCTTCGCTCTCCTGCTCCGACGTTTAACCGCCTGAACTATTTCGGACTCTAAACGAATGGATCAGGTCTCTTATATAACCCATGTTTTTCTCCGGAACTTAGGAAGTGGGCAGGAGAAACATACATACACAAACATGAAGGTGCGCTACTATATGTGGTCGGGTAAATACCCTGATTTCCCACAGTAGATGCACAGAACATTACACAAAATGTAACGATACAAATTTGCCTCGAGTTATAGATACTCACAAACCAGATAGGTGAGGCTAGCGCTGGCAGAATTGTATGCAAACCAAGGGGAATCACAGCGCTGGACAGACAACAGTTAGATCCCCTGCCCCCGCCTATCAGGCACCCAATCTTGAACCGTGGACGTCCTCCTGACTCGCTCCGTAGCGCAGTCCCTACTGACCCGGGTGTCTCAGCACCGGTCGCTCCCTCCCTGAGTGAAGAAATGACCTCTCAGTAGGTCCCTCGGCGGTAGCCGCCTCTGTTAACTAACGTCCCGGCGTTTGTCGCTCCGCTCCACGCAAGAACTCTGTACAATAAAGTCCTAATGTCATAACACTTGCTAAACACACACATATTGGATAATATGAGATACATTAAGTAACCTGGCTGATACAAGTAACTCTCACACGTTCATTCACACACACACGTGCTTCACACCCCAAACTACTTTCGTAACACCCCATAGCTCTGTCACTACATTGAAACAGAGACTATAAACTACAGGACTGGTTCCCTCACAGCAAACAAATAGCGTTCGAAAAACACTTCTACAAAAATGTCTCCATCTTAAGGACAAATATTGTTGCTATGCATAAACCATAAGGCATTAGTACTTTTGTTTTGCACCTGCAAACCATTGTTACTCTTTTGACGAACTACTTACCTCTGCAGAAATTGCGTAATCTGCTAGACTATTATCGGTAGCAGTGGTTTTGTTAGGCCTGAGAGAGGTGAAAGGAACCATTGTACCCCGAAGGCCAACTGGTTCCTTTGACCTCCCGAAGGCCTTCAAGGGTCCGTGCAGCAAGCCCTTGCTACCAACAACGTATTTATTTTCATTCCTCCGCTATTTTCGTTAAAAAAAAAATAATCAAAAAATCCTCCCACCTGGATCACGCCAGACATAACTGACGTCAAATGAATATACATTTATACATAATAGACTTATGACGTAATTTACAATTTTTCATGACGTTGCCGTCTCCAGTAGCGTGCCTATTGTTTCGAATAACACTAAGTAACTTTGTACTTTAGAACGTTTTTGTGATCTTTAAAAAAAACAAAAACAAAACAAAACAAAAAAACCACAACATGACATCCAAGATGCGTCAAAAACAGAAAGAGGTCTACAATAAGTCCGCCATTAGTCGCTACAGGGTTTTTTTTGGTAGCGAGGTCACATGGTACAGTTTGCGCTAAAGGGATTGGTCGTATGACTTAGAGATGAAAACAATACGAACAATTTACTATTTACTGCTTGCAGCAGGTAGCTTTAACCGCGTGTTTTTTTTTTTTAATTTTATTTACTAGCACGTAAAAAGCTGGCCTGCGAACAGCCAGTCAAACTGTCGCCCTTAACCGTTATCATTCGGAATACACCAAAGTGTAAAATAAGTTTGACTAAAATAGTTCAAGGGTAGTGCCAGAATAGCTTGGCGCCTCTAGGCGCCAAGCCATTCTGGCACTACCCTTGAACTAAAGCCATTGGTCTATATCCTTATCTGTAAGTACTATAATGTAGCTTGCATATGACAGTGAACACATTTGAAGCTGTTAGCCTCAGTATGATATGGGTTAACTCATCTACCCCAAGACCGAAATCCCCAAATGTTGCTGCTGTCCTCTGAAGACTGCTTTGCAGTGCAGGACACAGATCGACCATGATAGTTCAAGGGTGGTGCCAGAATAGCTTGGCGACCATAGGTGCCAAGCTATTCTGGCATCACCCTTGAACTATCATGGTCGATCCATATCGTTCTGTGGTGTGTCTGGGGTAGAAGGGGTTAACAGGTACGAATTCCTTAGAGGACAAGTCTGGCAATAATAGAGGTCATTCCTAAAGCCGAACGAGGTCACAAACTATTCCGCTTATAACAAACTGGGGTATAACAAAACTCGGCTATATCAACGCTTTTCAGAGGTCCCGACCGCACTCTTGCTTTGGTAATTCCATCGCTTATAACAAATTTCGGTAATATCAGGACTAAACAATGGGTGCCCTGGCGATTTGTATTAACAGCTTCTGATATCATTGATATCGGTGCGTTGCAGACAGAAAAGATGAAGGGCGCTCAGTCTGCCTGCAACATCATCGAAACATTTCCTCTGCAAAAGGCATAGATTCTCATGAGCCATGGCGGCTGCAGGGGCGCATGGGAATCTATGCCTCTGGCAGGCATTTTTTTTAAATCCATTTGTCTTCAGGCGAATAATCTAGAAAGTTGTCCGGATGAAGTCTGCGCCTGAGTTGGTATTTATGGAAACGTCTGCAGCCTGATTTCTCGCTGGGAAATGACGTCTTTGTGTCGACATTTTTTTTTTTTTTTTTTTTTTTTTTTTTTGGGGGGGGGGAGGGGCTGGTGGGTGGGGGGAGGGTAACGGGTGTGTGTATGTGTGGTATGTGTGTCCCATTACGGGGGTATTTTTGTGTATTTTTGTGTCTTGATTCAAAATATCATGACAGTTTCAAGGTTATACGTTAATTGCTTCGAGTTGTACCTGATTGAAATCTGTCTGTTTTCAGTGTGCTTGTCTATGTTTTCATTGCGGCTGTGAGGGCTGGAGTGGGCAGACTAGCTGACTTCAGTTTGAATTGGCTAAATTTGCTTGCGATTATTTTTAAAACAGCAGGAAAACGCGCGCGCGCGCGCGCACACACACACACACACACACACACACACACACACACACACACACACACACACACACACACACACACACACACACACACACACACACACACGCACGCACGCACGCACGCACGCACACACACACATACACACATGGTTCGGAAGAAGCGTCATTGTCTTTATATCATTCAAGCTGACAACCAACAAGATATGGATCGACCACCATAGTCCAAGGGTAGTGCCTGAATAGCTTGGCGCCTGTAGGCGCCACGCTATTCAGGCACCACCCTTGAACTGTCACGGTCGCGGATCTGGCTCGGCCTTAACCGCAGTGGGAGTCTCCAGAGAGGAGGACTCCCCACTATGGGAATTTTGACCTAACACTGCTGGTCTCGAATAACACGCTGATCTCATGTAAACGTCTCATATTTCCATCACAGGGATGGCTTTTCGGGTTGTTAATAGCGCGTGCTTATTTACCTCTCTTTTGGTGAAAACCAAACAGCAAACGTTACTGCTGCAATCAAGTTCGGAGTCCTTTTCTAGGAATTTTCAAAACGCAATACATTGCCAGACCGTTAGAATACTTCTGAGACAAAATTTCAGTTGTGGAGTGTTATACTCAGACACTCTGTGTATCGTATTTGCCGAGGACTGACGGTATAGTCCCGTAAGAAATGAAGTCAAGGGATCTAACTGTTGTTTGTCCAAGTTTGAATAATTTCCCTTCTGTATTCATACTTCGATTGATAGGAGCACAGGGGGAGAAAACCGAAGTATGGCGGTCATATAGAGTTGTGCGCCTGACTCGGGGCGTCACAGGTACAGAATATTCCGTTAGTATTTTATATACCTGTGACGCTCCGAGTCAAGGGCACAATTCTTCACATGACTGCCATAACTTCGGTTTTCTCCCCCTATGATAGAAGTGCAAGAGTGACGTGTCAAGAGTATTTTAATAGATACGTATTCGGTGATGTAATTGTAAAAGTCGCCAAACTACTTTAGCACCATCCAGGAAAATAATGGTCGATCCATCTTCCATATGGTCTGTCGCCTGTGGTGCTGAAACGGTTAACCCTTTCGTTGCCACTTGTCGCAGACTGTGTGTCTACAGTTTTCCTTAATTCAACGCCAAAGAGCCCAAACCGTCCTAGGAACATGGATTCAAAGTGGCGTCAGCAAGAAGCATAGATCTTCACGAGCCCCCGCGATTGCGGGGGCTTATGAGGATCTGTGTTTCTTGCTGTTGGAAGTTTTTCTCGAATATCAAGGGGTTAATTGATATGTAGTAGGTGATTTGCACTCTCGCCGTAACTGTTCTGTTACGTTTGTGGTTGTGTTATTCTTTTGAGAGCATGTGTGTGTTGATCATAGAAAAGATCCGATATTCATTTGAGTTATTTTGGATAGGAATTACGTACCTTTTTAGTAGGGTTCATTTTCTTTTGCCTGGTGAATTGCGATCGATTTCTGTTGTGTAGCTAAAATGACGCGTCTTTTCGTTACATTGTTATAGTAGTCCGACCTCGTTTGACCTAGAACGTTCTAGAAAAGGCGCTATTATTCTAGTGACCTCATATATGACGTCAAAGTTGTTGGCTACATTTCGTAAAATTGTATCGAATGCGCATAGATGTTAGTGGAAAGCTGTAGTTAACTACAGAGTGTTCTTTTTAATGAATATTAATAAGTTTTGGTTACGTTTTTTCTGATTGGTTGTGTTGTGCGAATTTGCTGGATTGTTCTGGAAATCTGTAATAGTATAAAAGACAGTGTTAGGAAATATGTGTGTACATTGTATGAGAGACGCAGTGTGTCAGAAGTGTTGATGCATTATAGAGGAGACAGTGTATCAGTGTTGGTGCATTTGTGGATGTATTGTGCGGAGATTGCATCGCTGCAATAAAATATACTTGGAACTGTTACTCCAGTGCGGTCTACAACAACCTTGTGCCACGTGTGATGAGTAGCAGCTGAGTGAAGTTTCTTTACAAGAACCCTAGGTGCGTGCGTCTGGTGTGATTGCTTCATATTACGACTACGACTACCACGTAACATGTTCAAAGACACATTTCTGTAACAGACGGTTTCTAAACGCTAACCACAGGTCTAGTTATGGTTCTTTAAGATACAGGAGAATCCAGTTCAGCACAGGTGATCTTTATATCAATCTGATGGTGACTCCCCTCCGTTTTATAAATGCAATGCTATCAGTAGGAGAAACAGCTAAAAATAGATTGACACGCTAACGGCTGCACAGAATAAACAAGTGCGATTACGCGTGTGCTTTTGTCGCATGTCCAAACTGCAATAGAAGCTCACTGGGTATGTCGACAAGGCATAACAAACACAAATAGTGCTGAAATTTACCTTCAGTTTTACGCGTAGTGGGTTTAATTGTAGGAGGTGCTAAGTTCTTTAACTCATTCTACCCCAACACCGAAATCCCCAAATTTTGCCGTCGTCCTCTGAAGACTGCACTCTAGTGCAGGACACAGATCGACCATGATAGTTCAAGGGTGATGCCAGAATAGCTTGGCGCCCATAGGCGCCAAGCTATTCTGGCATCACCCTTGAACTATCATGGTCGATCCTTATCTTGCTGTGATGTGTCTGGGGTAGAATGAGTTAAGCTGGGGCTTTTCGATTCATTTTCGATCCATCGATTATGGTATTGTATCACTCTGAAATGTTAATGGTTAATGAGTTGTCGCGTTTGGACTCCGACCAGAGCAAGAACACTCCATAATCATTTATTGAACGCTAGCAGGTGGACCGTCCAGTCACATTGTTTGCAGTTTAGCGTGGTGACTGCGTCTAAAACGCTCTTTGTTGTCTGGGTGAAAACAGTAATCTGATCATGAACGCCTACCTCCGTCTGACCAGTAGAGGAGGGCTGATGAATTTCACCAAGAGGCATAGACTCTCATGGAGCCCCTGCGATAGCAGGGGCCCATGTGAGTCTATGCCTCTTGCAGATGGTTGAGGAAAACAGTAATCGGATAGCGACTTAAAATGCGAAAACCTCCGTTGAATGAGAAGACCTGGGAGGATGTCCAGCAATCGGCCATATACGACTCTCAGTGGCCCCTGCACCTGCAGGACCCATGAGAGTTTGTGACTCTTGCAGATGGGTGGTTAGAAACAACAAAGAGGCAGCAGGCTCAAACGCTTATGCCTACCGTCGTGTGGGGAGAGATGAGGGATGAACTGTACTTGGAAGTAGCGTAGAGGCAGATGTGACTCTATGATTATCAGCGCTTAGAGCCTGCACTGCACGGAGTTTGCGCTTTATAAATAATAATAATTATTATTATGTCTCCTGATGATAAAGACAGAACTGAACCAAACGAAATCAGACTTCCGATGAGTCTTCCGCTTATGCTACCGGAATTAATGAAATCGTATGTCGACTCCCCCCCCCCCCCCCCACCATCTCCCCAACTGCATGAGGCATACATCCTCATGAGCAGTTGCGGGGAGCATGAGGGTCTATACCTTCTTGCTGAAATTACTTTGTATCCATGCCTACGAGAACCAGAAATGAAATCGTAGAAGTTGAACACCACTCGACTGCAAGAGGTATAGATCCTCATAAGCCCCCGCAGTAGCGGGGGCTCATGTGGATCTATACCTCTTGCTCTAATTACGTTGTACCCACATCCCTCTGACGACCGGGGATCTTTGAGGTGGAAATTCCAGTGATTACAAAAACACGATCTGCGTCCACTGGCAATAAAAGGGGCGATAAAGCTTTATGCATACTATTAGTGGTGTTGTCTCCGAGGTCTATGACACTCTATACCTGTTGCAGACAGAAGGGTCAGGCTTTGATGCTGAAACTGTGTGTACAACGGAACTAATGTGGGAAGCTTTTTGTTGACTCCATCATGGTTTATTTAGTGCAGGTGATGCGAGCCACACCGCATTGTTTGATCACCGTTATGGATCAATAACAGTACTGCACGGTCTGTTAAGCCAGATTTTCCACAGTCATGCGTCTCTTTGCTTCGTTTGTTGGTCTGTGTTTTCAGGGGTTAGCTGACTGATTATGTTTTAATTCCGGTGTTAATTTGGGTTAAAGTCATAAACAAGTGGTCTTTTTATATATAAAAAAAAAATGGTCAAAACTGCGACGGAGACCGCACAATCTTTATCACCACGCGTGAATTGAGACTGTCTTGTAACACATTGTAGCTTACTGGCAGCCATTTGAAAATGTGATTTTAGAAGCCTGGGTGCTCAAAATGGAAACTTCAGTTACGTCATGGCAATTCCATACTTAACCTTTTGGCTGTCGGTGGCGTTTTTTTAAAAAAAATATTTATTTGTCCTGTTGATTCCTGCAGAAATCATCGCGACAAAATGAACCGCCACCGACAGCCAAAGGGTTAAGATGGTGTACTATATTGTTATACTGTTTGTCAGCTTTGTGTAGAAAAAGTCAATGATATATATATATATATATATATATATATATATATATATATATATATATATATATATATATATATATATATATATATATATATATATATATATATATATATGTTTTGTGTGCTTTTCCAGTTTACAGGTGCATTCATTTTTTATTATGGCTGGTCTTTGGTACTGAGCCTCACGAATCTTAGCCATCATTAAGATCCTTGTAGTTAACGCATTTAACCCCACGCCCGCATTTCCCACATTTCGGAAGTGTCACCTAACGACTATGTACCAGCTGCAGGAGGTGGACCGACCATGATAATTCAAAGGTAGTGCCTGACGGCGCCAAGCTAATCTGGCGCTACCTTTGAATTATCATGGTCGATCCACCTCCTGCTGCAGTGCGTCGGAGCTAAATGGGTTAATGTGCTGAGCTGTGATTTTGAACCTTGCAACTCTGAATCGTAGAGGGTCACCCTGGTCAGCCCCACAGGGTGGGTTTCTCCTCTATTCTGGGGCATGTGTTTCTGTCTACTCTTGGGCCATTCACCTGTATTTTCCTTTTTAAAACTCTCCCTACTGCCTGCGCTGCCTGTAGCTCTTGATATTGGATGTGTGTTGCTAAATGGTCTTAGGTGTATTTAGCGTATTAGACCGGCTGGCGACATACATTCAATATTCTGTTTAGTTTTGTTTTTTTTTTCACATGAAGTGCAGGCACGTCCTGAGAAAGATACACTTCTGTAACAGATGGTTACGGAACGCTACACACAGGTCTAGTTATGATTCATTTAGACACAGGACAATCCAGTTCAGCACACGTCGTCTTTATATCAAGTAACCTGACAATGACTCCACTCCGTTCTAGAAATACAACGTTGTCAGTACTAAAAACAGCTAAAAATAGATTGACACGTTAACGGCAGCGCCGAGTAAGTAAATGCGATTACGCGTGTGCTTTTGCCGCGTGTCCAAACTGTTGTTAAGGTTTATTGGTGTGTCGACAAGGTGTAACAAACACAAATGGTGCTGAAATGTGTCTTCAGATTTATGCTTAGTGGTACTTTAATATGTGCATGCTCTCGCTCCGTTTGACTATGTTTGCTTTGTTGTTTAACTCTTTCTACCCCAACACCGAAATCCCAAGTTTTGCCGTTGTCCTCTGAAGACTGCATTGCAGTGCAGGACACAGATCGACCATGATAGTTCAAGGGTGATGCCAGAATAGCTTGGCGCCCATAGGCGCCAAGCTATTCTGGCATCACCCTTGAACTATCATGGTCGATCCTTATCTTTCTGTGGTGTGTCTGGGGTAGAATGAGTTAAAATAATCCGTATTATTTTTTGGTGCATCGAGGTTCTTTTGCGATGATACAAAAGGTTCCCGACTGGAAGAAACGCAAAAAAGGTGTGCCAGCATCCACAGTTTACGTATCTGTGTTGAAAAGCCGTATTCACACAGCTCCATAATGACGTGAAAGATTATTACAGATTCGTCTGTTGTACACAGTTCTGACAGTATTGGAATGTTGTCTGAAATATCTATATCAATAATGTTTGCCTCTGAGTGTCGCACGTACACACACTGTATGCAAGTAAGAA
>BTPG01000005.1:49444018-49579018 GCA_036245525.1 Semisulcospira habei | reverse complement strand
ATTTCTTTCTTTTTTTCTTTTTTTTTTTCGGGGGGGGGGGGGGGGTAGGGGAAGGGGCTGTTCTGAAGTGTTCGCATCAACTGTTTCTACATGTACAGGTTTAAAAAAAAAAATTGGTTAGTTATTTGAGTTTAACGCCGAGCATTTAAAATTGTATATTGTAAGTTATTGGTAGCACGGGTTTGCTACAGGGACGCTTGTAGGCTTGAGGGAGGTCAAAGGAACCATTGTATCCCGAAGGCCGATGGCCTGAGGGGTACATTGGTTCCTTGGACCTCCCGAAGGCCTACAAGGGTCCGTGCAGCAAGCATCTGCTACCAATAACGTATTTGTTTTCATGCCTCCACAATTATCGTAAAAAAGAAATCAAGAAGAAATCTTCCGACCTGGATCACGCCGGACATGACTGACGTAAAAAAAATAGTATACATTTATACATAATAGACTTATGACGTAATTTAAAATATTTCATGACGTTGCCGTCTCCAGTAATGAGCCTGCTGTTTCGAACAACACTAAGTAACTTTTTACTTTAGAACGTTTTGGTGATCTTTTATAGAACAAAACTCGCATCCAAGACGCGTCAGAAAGAGGGCTACAAGAAGTCCGCCATTTTTCGCTACAAGGGTTTTTATAGCTCGGTCATGGGGTACAGTTTGCGCTAAAGAGATTGGTCGTGTGACGTAGGGATGAACCCCCCCCCCCCCCCCTCCAAAAAAACCCACCAAAAAACAAAAAAACAACAACAACAAAAAACAAAAAGCAAACAAACAAACAAACAAACAAAACAACATATATATAGGCATACGGCGTAACCTGAAGAGCGCCCCCTTGGGGCGAAACCGGTTGTAGGCGGCAAAAACTTTAAATCTACTCAGCAGGTCCAATATCTGTTTGGGTATATTTTCTATCTTCCCCCCTCGGGGGGAGGACTGGAAATTCTCCAGCGGATGGCGGGGCGCCCGGGGGTAGTCCCTATTGCTTTATTTAGTAGGTGTTCAGTGGAAGGCTCAAAAGATCTAATAAGCGATGCAGTCACAAAAGGGCAGCTGATGTCCTGATGACACAATGCAAGCTTACCAGCCTGGAATCCCATGGCATTAGCACAGCATTCTCAGAATTTAATGAAAAATTACGTCCCTTGGAGCTACTCCGATTGAGTGCATTTTTTTGGCTTTGGGCGACGAATAATTGTACAACAAAATTGCCTAGGTGTTGCCTTTTCAAAATTAGTCTGTCTTCTTCCACTGCAACACCTCATAGGGATGCAATCCACTTTGTACTAGTGGTGCTACCAGTAAATTCTGGAGGCGGCTTCTAGTACATGCGTTATATATATTCATATATATATTAAGTCCCCGATCACTGTATAGTGCCAGTGGGACAAAAAAATGGAGTGAATGAATGAATGAATATATATATTCCAAAATAGCTCCCTCGGTCATGGGGAAAGAAAAGCGATGCTTCGCAGATCCTTTCCCCAAACTCCCGAGATCTCAAACGGAGATCATCCATAGGCTCAGAACGAGATCCTGGAAGCTGAAGTTCACCCAGACCCTATGTCACTGCGGGGAGACAGCCGGCCTAGAGCACTCTCTGCTACTATGCCGCCTGCCTCCTCCACAGCTCTCCAGAGTTAGACAATCATGTCAGGCTCGCGACATCAGAAACCTCTTCCAACTCCTATCTGATCATTCTCTGGCCATGGAGCTGGCGAAAGCCATCCACTCCTCAACACTATCGACTTACATATAAACAACAGAGATGGGTACGTCCCATCTAAGATGGCAAACAACGACGCCCTATGCTAAAATTCTGTTATAACTGTGCGTAGTCTTTGTTGGCCGCATATGCACCAACCCACACTCCTTGCATACACAATGATTATAACAGCGAAATCATAAAAACACCACATACCACCTTTTTTTTTTCTTTCTTTTTTTTTTCTTCCGATAAATTATGTTATATTATAATTATTAACTATGTTTTATCCTATAATCATAATAATCTACCTGTCTCCAATCACCTCGTTGTGGCGAGAGACGTTAAAAATCAAGAAACAACAACAACCGAAATAGCTCAGGCGGTTAAACGTCGGAGCAGGAGAGCGAAGGGAATCGTTGGGTCGTGGGTTCGAATCCCGTCCCGGCCCCGGTAGCTGGACTCACAATCCAGGGGGAAAAAACGGATTTGTTCAATAGCATGTCAGTTGAAAGGTCCTGGTAAATCAAAGTGGGACAGTTGGAGTGCGCCTGAGTTGATCAGTGTTCAGGTCGTACTCCATAGGCAATAGATTTCCCTGTCCCCCTATAACCCGCCCCTCAGGGCCGTCCATGATCACCTCGGTGCTGTGGACTTTAAACCCGAACTAACCAACCTATATATATATATATATATATATCGATGCCTGTATCTCCCGGGGAATATACTATCTAAAAGGCAGATGTTAGCTCATTCAATGTGCCCCGCATCGATAGCTTCGGTACACTTCTATAGCTGTCGATGCTGAGCACCTTGAATGAGTTAACACTTTGGATCATGAAGTTGGAAATTCATCAGTTTTGGGAGTTGTTCTAGGAAGTCCAAGGCATGACTAGTTTAGGAGACAGATCGACCATATTATTGCAACCATGGCCCATCAATATCTCGTTGCAGCATGTCTGGTTTTCACGTTTGGACCTCAGTAGGTCTGGGCGAGTTCGCGTAACGAAGTGCGAGCGCTAATGAGATTACTCAATTTGGTGTTTAGTGGCTTGATAATTTGTTCTCTCGATGGGCGGGGACCGGTCCTAAGGGAAGTAATTATTGTCAGCGACGCTTAGGAGTGACTGGGTATGATGGGCAGGCAGCATAATCTGGGTGACTATGACTGGTAAAAGGTTCACGTGCGTCAATGTCTTTCGCACTCTGTTTGATTGCACTTTATGCTTAATTAACTCCTTTACTGCCAAGGAAAATTAAACACGATCCAGCCTGCAGGAGACATAGATCCTCATGGGCCCCCGCATTTGCGGGGGCCCATGAGGATCTATGTCTCTTGCTGAAGCCACTATGTATCCATGTTTTCTCGGACGCCATGTGGACTGTGGATTAACAAAGATTTCACGAACACAATAATTATGCGACCACTGACAATGAAGGTGTTCGTCCGCAGTTACTTAGCTACGAGACAAGTGCTTTACACCCCGGTGACGTCGTCCATCTATCCCGTCATGCCAGTGTTGAGGTTACGATTGCAACGAACGACTCCCAACAACGAACGAGAGCGACATCACGGCGGATAACTATACCAGAGGTCGGTTGCATGAGTGAGCTTAGTCCTGCGCCAGTCACTAAGCAAGGTAGACCTTGCTTAGTGGCTGAAGCAGGACTAATTAGTTAACTCCCAGCCAGGGACGGATCTGGGGTTTGGGGGGGGGGGGAGGTCCAGAAAACTCTTCAAAATGCTATAACAAAGTTCCTTTTCGGGGTGTTTGGACCCGTCCCCCCCCCCCCCTTTTCTTGTTTGGTATTTTGGAGAATGGTGAGGGTCTTAACACCCACGCGCCGTCTCTCTCTCTCTCTCTCTCTCTCTCTCTCTCTCTCTCTCTCTCTCTCTCTCTCTCTCTCTCTCCTCCCCCCCCCCCCCCCCGATTTTCGATTTTATCTGCCCCTGAAAGCAAGGTATAGCGCCGGAGAGGCCATTTGTATCAGGTTGAAGGTCCCAAACAAAACGTTGCCCCTCCATCCCCCCACCCCCACCCCCGAGATAACTGATCCATCCCCGACTTCATTCACGCAACAGCGGAGCACCTTGCTTAGTGGCTGGCGCAGGACTAAGATGACTCATGCGCTTGACCCCTGAAGCGTAGACAACACTCTAAACATCTCCAAGAGGCGTTGGTCCTCATGAGCCCTCAGGGTTCGGAGTGTGATCTGTGCTCAAAATAGAAGCTGGTTATCCTCCGTGTCTTCGCTGTCGCGCCCGGCAAACGTAACGTCACCAATATGGGCCGCTCTTAGCTCATTCTACCCCAGACACACCACAGCAAGATAAAGATCGACATTGATAGTTCAAGGGTGATGCCAGAATAGCTTGGCGCCTATGGGCGCCAAGCTATTCTGGCATCACCCTTGCACTATCACGGTCGTTCTGTGTCCTGCGCTGCAACGCAGTCTTCAGAAGACGACTTCAAAATTTTGGGATTTCGGTCTTGGGGTAGAGTGAGTTAGCTGAGAGAGGCGTAGTAGATTCCCAAGTGCATTTTCCACCGCATGTGGTCATACGGATTAGCAGTTTATTCTGCGGCGGCTCAGTGAAAACCAGTGACTGTCGTAGGTCGCGGGGACTGGTAAAAAAAATGTAGACAGGTGAGTGAGTGAGTGAGTTTAACACATTCAAACCGCTCCATATTTATAGCTGCGGAAGTGTCGTGTAATGTTGCCACCAACAACACTGTGCGACACTTCAGCAGCAATTGATGCAGAGACAATTGAAACAATGCAAACAAGAGCGGCCAGAGGAAAGCTAATCACTGGCTATACCCTTGAATTATCATGGTCGAGCCATCTCTTGCAACTGGAACATAGTCGTTAAGTGACACCTCCTAAGTCGAGATACGGACGTGGGTTTAAATGGGTTAACCAACAGAGCGGGGTTATTGATGGCGAAAATTTGAGTCCTTCTCCCCCCCCCTTCCACACACACACACACACACACACACACACACACACACATACACACACACACACACACACACACACACACACACACACACACACACACACACTAAAAAAACAAAAACGTCCACAAACAAAAAAACACACAAACAAACAACAACAAACAAACAAACAAAAAAAAAAACCCCAACCAAATCAACAAAACAAAACAAACCTAACAGACCAGCCAGAATTGTTCTGAATACAAATTAATGCACCTTCAGACTGGAATATATATATATATATATATATATATATATATATATATATATATATATATATATATATATATATATATATATATATACATGCAAAAGTATAACATTGACTTTGTCTACACAAAGCTGATAAACAGTATAGCAATATACTACAAGGTCTTAATCCTTTGGCTGTTGGTACACGTCTTCTGGCCCACGACGGCCGCAGTGGGCCCGCGCACAGCCGTGTGCCCGAGGACCTGTGCTCACCGGATAGGGGTTTGTGTCGTGGTCATTCCTGCAGGAGCCATCGCTGAAAAAAAAAAAAAAAAACAACCGCTGCCGACAGCCGGAGGTTTCGGATGTAGGTACAATAAGCCTGAAGAACAAAGTACGCCCCAATGCGCAATAGGCCATCGGGCCAACTTCAGCCGCCGTTGGCCCTCGCACGGCCGTGCGCTGGCCAACGGCGGCGGATGTCGGCCCGATGGCCTTTGCGCGCTGCGGTGATATGAAGAGACACATCTGACACAAATGCTGACAATGTGCGACTGGTCGCGAATAATCGTGATGTACGCATTGGAGCGAAAAGTCCAAAATCACAGACCAAGACGTATTTATCTCCACCCGCTACGGCACCAAGCCAGGGCTCAGGTAAGCAAGTCCCGTTGCTAAGGTAACGCTACTAGAATCGGTCTTTGATTTTTCCCGTTCGTGTCCCAACAGACATGCTTCTGCGGATTCGCAATGGCGGTGACAGCAGTCGGGACCACATGCGGTTAGTTTCTACGGATCCGTCTTGCTTCTAAAGGAATCGATGTCATAAGTCTCATCTTAGCTAGGTGATTGACCTTCATGCGTTGATTGTTTTCGGCTTAACGATATCCAGCATAGAGACATGATATGATATGATATTTTAATAATAATAATAATATAATATTATTATCATTATCATCTGATATGATATTGTTAGTTGTATTACGAGTTAGGCTTTGCCAGTGGTTCTTGTCACTAGGGTCCGGTCAAGGGGACAATGTCGGAGTCGAGGGCTTTGGGCCGAGACTCTTTCCTCCGACACTGACCACCCCCCCCCCCTCCACCCCCGCCCCCTCCCCCCTGATCTGACCCGAGAGGTGACAAGAACCACTAGCAAAGCCTAACTAGTAATAAACAGATTTTGTCTTTAACTGTATAAGTATAAGCGTAAAATATACCATTGAAAGGACGCCAAACTTTACTGTCTGACGTAGAGATGCAGGGGACGGCAAATCTCAACTCTTCAGAGTATCGGTCAAACCTCGTGCGAATTGCGTTCACTTGGAATTTCTCTCTCACGTATTTTTTAATTTAAGACATTTTCAGTCATTCTTTTGTATACAATTTGTAATACGGGTCGAGCACAACGCGTGCCTATAGTTCTTTTGTTGTTTAACACATTCTGCTCCAGGACCGAAGTTGCCCCCTGAAAACTGTATTACACTTCTGGAAACAGATCTGGCCGCCGTGAGATGGCCTTACTTGCCTGCTCGGCGTTAAAACCAAATAACTGGAAACAGATCGAGCGTGATAGTTCAAGGGTTGTGCCAAAATAGCTTGGCGTCTATGGGCGCCAAGCTATTCTGGCAACACCCTTGAACTATCATGCTCCATCTGTGTCTATAATTGTAATACAGTCCTTCACAGGGCAACTTCCAAATTAAATTGGGCATTGCGGTCCTGGGTAGAATGTGTTAATAATAATAATAATAATAATAGTAATAATAACAATAATAATAATAATTATTATTATTATTATATGTAAAACAGTTTACTAAATTTTGTTTTATAAAAATTGGTGTCCGTCCTAGTCACAGTGTTCGCTTCTAAAAAAAAAAGAAAAGAAAATTATATTATAAAAATTAGAGCTGTTCTTCCCCTGTATTGTTGTGAAACGAGTTATTTCAATCAGCCTACAACCTCTTTTAACACACTCCACACGTACTGCATTTGGATACACTGCTTAAATGTCGTGTATACGGACCCGAGACGTCTCGAATTAGTTAATCGATTCAGCCCCGACGCACTGAACAGTTAGTTATTGGGGTTTAACGCCGAGCAGGCGACTTTATCCATCTCACAGCGGGTCGACGTACTGAAGCAGGAGATGGATCGACCATGACAATTTTAGTGTAGTGCCAGAATAGCTTGGCTCCAAGTTATGTTGACACTACACTTGAGTTATCATGGTCGATCCGTCTCCTGCAACTGGTGCATAGTCGTTAGGCGACACCTCCAAAATAAGAGAAATGCGACCTTGTGGTTGAAAGGATTAATTTTACATTTTGGCCGCATGAAAAGTGATTTCAAACACAGGGCACTGACTGTGTGGAATCGCTTAAGTGAGACTCCACATCATTTGCTGGGAACGGGTCTGTCGTGATAGCTTAGTAGTAGAGCCTACCCAGGCGCAAATTGAACCATGCTCTGCCGTCGATCAAGCTACAGTACTCATTCGGTGCTGAAGATCAAAGAGATATGGCTGCAAATGTGGACACGAATACGGAGAACATCCCAAAGAAGAAAGAAACGTATTCAGAAAAGACGGTTATACCACAGTTGTGTTGTAAATGTCTCCTTCAATGTAATTTTTGTACACTCTCGGCAGTCAATTTTTTGGGTCTGAACGCGAATACGCTACATCCTATCGTCCCATAAATGGGGAAATTTGTTTGTACAAATATAAAATGTGATGCAAAAAAAAACAAACCCCAAAAAAACCAACAACCAAACAAACAAACAACAACAAAAAACACACGTTAAACTGTCAAGGACACATCACATTGATCTATCACACCGTCCGAAAGACTATACCCAATAAACAAAGGTCCTCTGGCCCACGACGGCCGCGGGCCCACTGCGGCTGTTGTGGGCCCGAAGACTTTATGCTACTGGCTTTAATGTGTTATCACAATTTGCTGTCACCATTTGTAAATTAATGTTTCTAAGTAATCGTGCCATAATCTGTTTGGTACTGATTTGGCACGGAGTGTATAAAATCCATTTAATGTGTCTGAAATGGGAAAAGCTACGTGCACATTTCCCTCCGCAGTCCCGCAGCCAGTCTCAGATGTCTCCAAGAGATATAAACTCTCGTGTGCCCATGCAGTCGTGGGAACTCACTCCTGTGTGTGCTTGTTGGAGACCCAAATTAACAAGTCTGTTCAAATCCTCGGACTGATGGATCAGTCAGACTTAGAGTCAAATCTGCACGTGTGTGGTGGTCTGTGATTTTGGACCTTACGGCTTCCAGCCGTAAGGTCCAAAATCACAGACCACCACACAGGTTTTGTACTCGTCACGGTCAACTTGCAATCGCCAAGCCGTGCCTGACAGAAAGCTGTGTATATTTACTCGTAGAGGGGCTGTTGCAGATTTGTCTTGCTGTTTGATTGATTGCCTTCTGAATTCGATTTGCTTTCGGTTACTCTGGTCCCAGTAAGCAAGTGGGCATCGGGCCGGCGGGGGCCGCAGTCGGCCCGCGCACTTACTGCCTCCCACGCCGGCCCCACGTCGTCTCGTTCACTGGGCCAGTCTCGTCAGTGTGACCTGCATGTTCTTGCGGGACTGAAGTCACTTCCGGGGTTGTACCAGATTGCATCGTGATGGCTAACGACTACGCCCAGTGCGCAAAGTGTCCTCGGGCCATCTGTTGCTGTCGTCCCCCCCTCCCCCCCCCCACCCCAGCCCACCCCACCGAGACTTTTCGCTATTGGGGTGTAGGACTCTCGATTAACACCTCCCCCACCCTGGTCTGCCCTGGGGGACTTGGGTGGGGTTAGGTATTTTTAGTTCCCAGGGTCACCCTGGTCAGCCCCACAGGGTGGGTTTTTCTCTCTATTCTGGGGCATGTGTTTCTGTCTACCCTTTGTCCATTCACCTTATTTGCCTTTTTAAAACTCTCCCTAATGTCTGCACTGCCTGTAGCTCTTGATATTGGATGTGTGTTGCTAAATGGTCTTGGCTTTATTTAGACCCCATGTGTTAGGTTTATTTAATGTATTTGACCGGCTGGCGACATACATTCAATGTTCTGTTTTTTTTTTTTTTTTTTTTTTTTTTTTTTTTTTTTTTTTTTTTTTCACAAGCAGTGCAGGCACGTCCTGAGAAAGCCTTGTTGCTGTCGGGACGCTAAGCAATGTACAATCAATCAATCAATCGATTAACACCTTCACGGCCGAGAAAAAGTGAACACGATCCAACTGCAAGAGGCATTGATCCTTATGAGGCCCCGCCGCAGTTGCGGGGGCTGATGAGGATCTATGCCTCTTTAAAATTACTGTTCCTGGGACGTCTGGAGATCTTTGAATTAACGAAGTGTACATAAATAGTCTGCGTTAACTGACAGGTCGCGAGTTCCTCCAAACTAACATCTCTCGAGAGAGGCGAGAAAGCGCAGTGGGCTGTGGGCAAGACAGCGCGTCACTATGGACGATCGGCAGCGCGATCAGGAAAACTTTGCGTAAACAAATTATTTCTGTGAAATCATCCTATATAAGCAGATTTTACTTGATGAAGATGTATCCACTGTTGGTATAACGAAGGTAAATAATTATCCTAGCTATTGAAGCAACATCTCAGACTATTTTACGAAGTCACAGTGACTGGCCTCATCGCCAATATTTTTTTTTTAATGCAGTTTTCATGAATTTTGCGAGATCGTCTTCCTCAGTATTATTTCCGCAAAAATAACAAACAAAAAAAGAGTTGTATTGTAACAACTGCATGATCAAGAAGCAATCGTCGACCGTTCTTTGCCAATCAGAGCTTAAATTTCCCGCATGTTGTATGTGATTCACAGAAAGACAATATCGGTTATGCGTAACAGCAAGCCGAGTTGCCCACATTTCGTGGATACCCAGGTCTTGTCTCGGCTCCAAGTCGCGTTCTCGCGCTGCTCGGAACTCGCAGCCTACCTGTTAAGGGGTTAAACTGTCGCGGCGGGTTCGAACCAGGGGTATGTTTCAGTGAAGATTTTGATACTTTTCGACGCCCTTTCTTTCAAATCATCTTCGAGAAGAAAATGCACAAGAGTTTTCTGTACAAATTGCATGCCTCCCCACCCCGACCTTATTGCACCGCACAAGAGGGAATTTGGGCTGCCTTCCTAGAGGAGCGTGCGTTACAAACGGGACACCACCACCGAACCCAACTGCGTTACAACAACGTTTACGTTACTGATCAGCCTCATTACCCCAGCAGCAAAACGTTTTCGGGTCCACGACGGCCGCAGTGGGCCCGCGCACAGCCGTGCGCGGGCCCACTGCGGCCGTCGTGGGCCCGATGATTTTTGCCGACTCGGCTGAGAATCATAAAGTCAGACAGCGTTATTATTATTATTATTATTATTATTATTATTATTATTATTATTATTATTATTATTCTTTCATTCATCTTTCCATTACAATGTATTTATGATTTCGATATCTATGCGTAATGGAAAACACAGAGCGACCATAATAAATGTGATGCTAAACTTACATAGGGTTGAAAAGGGGGGAAAAAAAAATGTCACAGCAAAGAAAAGGTCCTCTGGCCGACTCCAGCCTTAGTTTGGCCCGCGCGTGGCCGTATGCGGGCCAACTAAGCCAGGAGTCGGCCAGAGAACGTTTTGCTCACTGCTATCTACTTGGGAGTAAAAGACCTGACCTAGGTGTATCTGACTTTGCCGCGGAAAATTTTGATGCGAGCTGTACTGAGGAAGACCTTTATTTTGTACCCAACAAGTGGTTGTCGATGTTGTTGTTATTGGTGTCGTTGTTGTTGGTGTTGCTGCTGTTGTTGTTGTCATGAAACAGTCATAAACACACACCGACGTCAAGACAAAAATATGAGTGTGTAGTAGGCATTGTAGTTTGGTCCAGACTACGTGACATTTCCACTATCCATTCACGTATGCGAAAGGTGATGTCGATAAGCCCGAGGTAGACATTCCTTTAACCCATTCAGCCCGGACACACCCCACCAAGACATGGTTCGAACATGATAGTTCAAGGGTGGTGCCAGAATAGCTTGCCAAGCTATTCTGGGACCACCCTAGAACTATCATGTTTGATCTGTCTCTAGAACTGTAATGCAGTCCTTCAGAGGGCAAATTAAAAATTTTGGGATTTCGGTCCTCGGGTAGAATGCGTTAACAGTCACACCTGTTACACGCGGGTTCCATCCTGCGCGGTCTTTGGCTGCATGCCTGCCATCATGGCAGCCTCAAGGGACTGTCTTTTCAAGATGTATTCGTTTTCATAGTTTTTGTTTCTTTGGAGCCGTAGTTTAGTATTGATTTACACTGGCGTGAGCTTCGTTTTTGATGATGATGATGCACTAAATAAGAGCTGTCCTGGCACCACCCTTGAGCTATCATGATCAGTCTATCGCCAGAACTTGAATGTAGCCTTCATAGGACAGCTCACTAATCAGGAAAAATCATTTTCAGGATTTAATGGGTTAACGTATTCGATACGTGCCGCCTCCGGATACGCGGCTTACGCCGCGTATCCGGAGGCGGCACGTCTCGATTGAGTTAAAGTGTAAACTCTCCTGTGCATGCAGATACTGGTAGTGTAAAAAGTGTAAACTCTCCTGTGCATGCAGATACTGGTAGTGTAAAAAGTGTAAACTCTCCTGTGCATGCAGATACTGGTAGTGTAAAAAGCGCCGTTGCCTGCATGCATAAGATGGTTAACTCGTTTAAGACACACCACACATCAACAGCTGCGAAAGTGTCGTATAGCGTTGCCGGCGGCAACGCTATACGACACTTTGCAGCTGTTGATGCGCGACCCATTGGATGAGGTAACGAATTTTATGAGTAAAGTAGTGTGCATTTAACTAATTTCGAGATTTGCCGCGTAAGGACACGCCGCAAATAGCCGCATATCTCTATGCAAGCACGTCACTCAGTGAATGTGTTAATTAGTCCTATTCTGAATGTCTCTTTTTGTGGCCTCAACCGTTCATTTAGCGGTCAGCTGCCTTGTGATGTCCAATGCCATTTGTGCCGTTTGTTGGCAAAGCCCATAGAAAAGGGATTGCCCATTGAAGAGGTAATTGTGTCTGTAAGCCTACTACATTCATTTGCAGGCAGAAATGAAGAGAGAGATGATGATGATGCCACGTTTTTGTTCAGGATAAAGTTTTAGGCATGCGAATGCCTCTCTTACAAACTGTCCTGCTACACTACACATATAAATATACATCGAGCAACACAGTAAAATATTAAAAAACAAAACAAACAAAAAATAACAACAACAAAAAACATAGTGTCATAAACATTCAAGAGTAGGAAAAAGCATTATAAAACAAAACGAACAACAACAACATATATATATATATATATATATATATATATATATATATATATATATATATATATATATATATATATTATATATATATATATATATATATATATATATATATATATATATATATATATATATATATATATATATATAAACAGCGACATGAGAGAGAGAGAGAGAGAGAGAGAGAGGGAGGGAGAGAGGGGGAGGGAGAGGGAGAGAGATCATAATGGCGTTTATAGTGATAAACATCACCGTCACAGCCACGACAACTGCTGGCTAAACATGCAAAGAACAGAAACATGACATTTTGCTTAACCGAGGAAGCGAAATATATTATTATGTCAGTTTTCCAGGAGTTAGAAGTGTTTTATTTATTTATTCTTATGACTGTCGGTAGCGCTTTTTGTCGCCATGATTCTCGCAGGAATCATCGCGACAGAAATCACTACTAACAGCCGAAGGAGCTAACATTTCGTCGTCTTTCGATGTCGCAAGTCTAAACTAAACTGATTCGTTAAAAAAAAAAAATCAAGTTCTTCTCACTGTGCCCGTTGTTGTTTTTAAATTGCGTCAAAAATATTACAGATCTACTCACAAGATACGAGGTAACCCATTCAGCCGTGACGCACTACAGCAGGAGATGGATCGACCATGATTATTCGGCGCCAAGCTAATCTGGCACTGCCCTTGAATTATTATGGTCGATCCATCTCCTGCAACTGGTGCATAGTCATTAGATGACGCCTCCAAAATTTGGGAAATACGGCCGTCGGGCTGAATGAGTTAATTATGAATTTTAACACATTTGAGGCGAGCTGCATTCGGATACGGCTAATGAGACACGTCTCCAAATAAGTATTCCGCTAACTGCGTCACATTTGTATCGCATGTTGTCCGCCCTTTCAATCCACCGACTGTATGATATACTGAAGAGCAAAAGAAATGCGACATCATTCGAATCATCGGAAACGCCGGTGCGTTTCCGAGGATTCCGGCAATGTTGTATTTATTTGGCTCGTCGGTATATGTACATGCATGACTAATTATTTTCGAGGTCTTCTGAGTTGTCTCAATGAGAGCGAAACAAACACGATCAATGACTCGTTGATTGCGCCTTTCTTGCTCTACAGCTAGGAGTTGATTGGGTGTCAAGGTTTGTTTTCGCCGGTCAAGAGATTCAAATAAACGTAATTTCACCATGGAGATCATTTGTCAGAGGTCACATGACGGCTGATGTTTATAATCAGCCTTTGCGCGTTCACTCAAAAGAGACCCTAAATCAAAAACAAGACAGCCAGATCGAGGCATAGATTCTCACGAGCCCTTGAGAAGACAGACACTCTCAGTACAGGGAATGGCAGCGACTGGTTTCAGTGTCGGCAAGAGGCATTAAATTCTCATAAGCCCCTGCGACAGCAAGGGCTCATGAAAATCTACGACTCTTGCAGATTAGGGAATAGAGTGCCATGTCACCCTGCCATTCCAATCAGCACCAACACAATGAAGCAGGACCCAAGTCGGATTGATTTTGTCCTTGTTTTCATTGTCGCAGATTGGACGGTATCCGCGGATCTCCAGCGACACCGGAAGTCAGCTAGACGCCATTGTTGTTGAGCTCAGCGGAGTTTTTCTTCTTCCTTTTCCGGATAGTGGCCATCCGTCATACTGCGTGCTCTCCCTTTAACCAAATCGCACAGGCAGGATATTCTCAAGATGCTTTCAGTCATGGCTTGGACCACAACAAAACCGTGAGTACTCTCTGTGTGATTTTACGATTTCAGCTCTTGTACTCTCAGATAACACACTAAAATTGCTGTCATGAATGATGTCTTCAGATAAGGCATAGTTGTGAAGAAACCGCCACGTTAGTAGGAAAAAGCACTGTCTGGGGAGAAAAAGTGGGCATCGACCAATGTTCATAGGTCTATTTTGGTCCAAGCAAAACTGACAAAAGGACAGGACAGGCAGGGGGATGCTAAGTTCTTTTTCCTACTAGCTTGGCAGTTTTCTTCTAAATTATAAGCACGGGTAGTCCACCCTTCCGGTGACGCCGTTCAGTGCCAATCAACACAGACTCTGTTTCGACAATCTTCGTTAATTTCACACACACAAAACTAGACGTCGAAGGAACCGCATGGATTGAAAGTAGTGCCAGCAAGAGGTATAGATCCTCATGAGCCCCCGCGACTGCGGGGGCTCATGAGGATCTATGCCTCTTGCAGTTGGGTGGTGTGCACCTTCTCTTGGCACTGAACGGGCTAAAGCATGGTTGTGAAAATGTCCAATGTTTGTCATGTTTTTGTCTCCCTTTGCTGGAACCGTCGTTGTCATTTTCATCGTTATGTCTCCAATGTCGTTGCTAATGCAGCCACGACAGTCATCACCCAACTGATCTAACCAATGATTGGCTATCCTGATTAACCCCATGGCGGCTACTGACGAATCAAACAATCGTAATTTCTCCACGGAGTTCATTTGTCAAATGTCACATGACGTTTGATTTTATTTAAAAAATAAAAATAAATAATAATTGCGCCTACACTCAAAAAGACACCCTAGCCATACGAGTATATGAATATATAGCTCTGTGGAAAAGACGCTGGCGTTACTTGCCTTTTCCGCCGAGCGGCGGTATCGTCAGCGGCAGTCAAGGGATTCACATTTCTATTGACATTTATTCAGTGTTAAATAGCTCGTGTACATTTACTTCCACGTTGCTCCTCAAAATGTGCTCTTTGACTGTCGCCAGAGTAAATTATCAATGCGTGTCAGTTTCGAAGTCAAACTGGTATCTCAAGATCAGTGGCTCGTAAGTGTTTGATAGTAAACGGAACATACCCAAGCCTGTTAATTAATACAAATCATTAACTCATTCGAGACCTGCCGCATCCGGATACGCGGCATTATGCCGCGTATACGGATGCGGCACGTCTCGAATGAGAGTTAAAACAAAAGGCGCCTTCCTCGCCCCATATATCTGTTGAATAAAAAAAAAATTAACCAATGTATACAACATCGAAAATCACGCAGGTATTCAAGGGAAACAATATCAAGTTTGCCTAAACGTTATAAGGAGTTGCGTACCTTACCTTAGTCGTGAAGCGACTGACGCCTACAATAAACAGGAAACGCGGGCGCGGGCGGTGCCTTGTGGCCTGTCAGGGAGAAAAATCCGTCTCTCGTTACATTGTCGCAATATTGATCTGTTTTGTGTTCTAGTAACCTTGTTTAAGTCTGTAATTCCCAGAGCTCAATGACTTCCGTTCCATATAATGCCGAAGTCATTTGGCCGTTATGGGCCTATTTAAAACTAAGTGTTAACTCATACCGTTGTAATTATGTTGATGAGATTGCGATAGAAAGGTGCTGCGGAATGACTGATGTTATAACGAAATGATGTTATACACTGAGATACTATAGGTGGAGACGCATCGATCTTGATAGTTCAAAGGTAGTGCCCATTACCTGGTAGGCTGGGAAGGCTTCAGGCTTATCCATCAATACTCTTCAGCTGTCTTGGTCGTTCCATCTCATCTGGGAAAACCTGAAAGCGTAGTGAATATATATGAGTTTATTAATTGTTGAGGAAGCCTCTGTCACGGCTCGTACTGCGTTAACCCCTTGCCCGCTGAAACATAGTCAACACATAGAGACATAGGCCCTCATGAGCCCGGCGAGAGGGGGGGGGGGAGGGGGGGGGGGCTCATGAAGATCTATGCCTCTTGCCGACCCCTCTGTGTATCCGCGTTCATTGGACGACTGAAGTTCTTCAATAGCGTTAAATTACCCCTCTCACTACCGCAAGAGGAATAGAACCTCTTGTGCCCACCCAGGTGCGCGGGGCTCATGAGAATCAATGCCTCCTGCTGAAACCACTTCGCGTCCAGTCCACGTTCCTCAAGTTACAAGGCTCAGTGGGGCTCTTTGCCGTTGAAGTGACAAGGGCTTCACTGACAACTCAGTCTGCGTCCGCGGGCAGTGAAGGGGTTAACGCACATTTCGGAAACGTAATCTTCAACCACTGGCACCGAAGGGGTTAAACGTGTCATTCGATAATTCAGTCTTTTGCAAAAATGGCCTGGATCCTCATGAGCCCCAGCGAGATCGGTGTGCGAGACCGTTTTTAAGCCCGTGTTTCTTCTGCAGTCATTGGACGTTCGACCAAGCTGAGACTGAACTTTGGCATTTGCGTGCTCGAGTTCTTTTGTGTTTCATGCCCTCACCGAGTTGTGAAGAAGTTGAAAAAGCAATTTGCACGATGGTCTGCACAGGGAATACTCATTTGATGAACGCGTTCGACCTAATAAATTATTTACTCATTGGAGACGTCCCGCCTCCGGATACGCAGCTTAAACCGCGTATCCGGAGACGGCACGTCTCGAATGAGTTAATAATTACTAGGCAGGGTGTGGCACACTCTGAGACCACTCAATATTAAGGACTCTGTTGCGGCCGTCCTTTAAGTACTTTGTCTGTGCTTTGTGGAGCACTACTGACGCTGTGCGTGTTGCACTACGCGGAGTAATTTGCTTTTGTTTCCGGCGGAGAGCAGTTGAAACTTGTAGCGTGCATCCACTGTCGGGACTGACACCTTGAGCGATAATCAGCTGCAAAAAGGCATAGATCCTCATGGGCCCCCGCGAATGCGGGGGTTCATGAGGATCTATGCCTTTTTCTGACTTCATGCTTACGTCAGCCTGTCTCCTAAGGCTTATTAGGACCAACGCATATTCCTAGCTTCATATTCAAAACTGTCCGAGTTTCAAGGCATATGGGTTATGTTCAGATCAGTTTGCAGTGCCTGAGGAGAAGTGCGCACCATAAGCACTGGTAGTTGAAGCTGTTGACAACGCTGTGCGCAGATTGTTAACTTCTTGAAACAGCGCGCCGAACATTTACCTGGGAAACCCGAACTCGGAATGACCAGAGCCCTCCTCCCTTTTTTTTTTACATTTAAATTTTTATTTTTTTAGAAGACAGAACTCATCATCATCATTGCGAATTTAGTCCAGTTTATTTAGTTTGCACGATGCGCCTCTTGTTTACACGCGGCAGGAAAAGAAGGGTTGGGGCTCATTTACGGTTTAGTTTTCCAAGGTAAAATTCAGTGTTTAACTCATTCTACCCCAACACCGAAATGCTTAAATTTTGCCGTTGTCCTCTGAAGACTGTATTGCAGTGCAGTACACAGATCGACCATGATAGGTCAAGGGTGATGCCAGAATAGCTTGGCGCCCATAGGCGCCAAGCTATTCTGGCATCACCCTTGAACTATCCTCGTTGATCCATATTTTGCTGTGATGTGTCTGGGGTAGAATGAGTTAATTGGCGTTGACATCACCCATCTGCAAGAGGCATAGATCCTCACGAGCCCCCGCTATCGCTTGCTGAAACCAATATGTATCTATGCTCCTCTGCCGGCCGGGGATCCTTGACGTGGAACGTACAATGATTTCCAAAACACAGTGTGAGTCCACTGGGACTGACGATGTTAAATACCTGTGTTCTCATATGCTAGCTGGGAACATGTAGCGAACAATGTCAGCAACCGCACCTACTCCATTTCCCCTCTCTCTATCAATTTCTCTTACCCCTGACGGTTCGGTTCAGTGATGCATGTAATTAATGACATTCAATAAGATTGTTTTTAATGAACAAGATTAGACAGTTTCATTGAATTACAAATATAAAAGATTTAATATCAAAACTGAGTTATGATTTTTTTAAAATCAATATAACTATGTACATGAACTAAAGTATTGTCGTCTGTATTTTGTGTCGGCTTGGCAGACAAGTAATGATGTTATCTAAATGTCTGTTTATTTCCATGCATCGTTGGTTTCCTGGCAGAGTTCTTTGTAAAACAAAATGAAATTTTATTACCTCTAAGGTTGTAATCTATAAAAAAAAAATTGATTCATTGGTAAAAACAGATTTTTACAAAGACTTTACAGATTTTTACAAGGCTTTACAAATTTTTACTTGACTTTACAGATTTTTACATGACTTTACAACAACAACAACAACGATAGAAGCTTTTAACATGAATGGCGAAATTTTGAGTTATGTATCGACAATGGCGACTGAAACGGTAGTGCCTGAACAACTTGGTGCCTGTGAAAGCGACACTTTATTTATCTCTGCCACTTCATGTACATCGTACATACAATTTCTTTTCACAATTCTTGGTTCGTTCTACGACCAAAAGCCCAAAACTGACCCAAAAACTTACCAAGTTGGTTTCGACAAGAGGCATAGATCCTCATGTACCCCCGCAGTCGCGGGGGCACATGAGGATCTATGTCTCTTGCAGTTGGATCGTGTGAACAAATTATCTCGGCAGTGATGAGGTTAACAAGGAACTGCGTGTTAACTTCATTAGGCGGTCCTTCTGTGTCCGTGAGTTTTCCTTTGTCGCCTGCCCGCATTTTCATCAGAACAGGCAGCCAATCAAACAAGGAATAAATCATTCAGCGAGCCAATCATCCTCCCTGCAAGGACGGTAGAAGCTGCTTCGAACAGCTCCAGGCAAAAGTGGTCTTAAACGACAGGTGCACGTCTTGAAAAAGTAAAAGGTGTCATCTTTCATTGACCCTTTCGGAATACACCAGTGTGTGAAATTAGTTTGACTAAAATAGTTCAAGGGTAGTGCCAGAATAGCTTGGCGCCTAGAGGCGCCAAGCTATTCTGGCGCTACCCTTGATCGAAAGACATTGGTCTATATCCATGTCTGTGAGTACTATAATGGAGCTTGCACTTATGGCAGTGTCCAAATTTGAAGCTTTTAGCCTCAGTATGATATGGGTTAAAGACCATCATTTAGGTAGCTAGAGCCACAGTCACAGCTACAGCCACCTAAATGATGGTCTTTGATGACAGGTCAGATCTACCATGTGTAAGATGGTCATGTAAAGATTTTGTACATGTGCATGTATTTAACGACTCTGAAACGTGAGATATACTTAATGACAGTAGGTTTCAGTATTTCCTCCTCACACGTACTAAGGGTTCTGCAAGAATCACTGGTGCTTATGAGTCCCTGCAATTGCCTCTTGGTGGTACTGTTCAGCCAGATGTACATCTCTGCTTCGCATGCCTCGAAAAATCGGCGAAAGCTACACCTACATCTTGGCTTCTCAGACATAGAAACTCGTCGGGTGCGAGTCCTGGACACTCCTTGTTGACAGGTCCCTGGAGTCAGGGGATGTTTGTCACAACGCGCGGCGGGCAGCAGCATACTGCACGCGTCTGAGTTTGATAGACCCATCAACATGGAATGGCGGGAAGAGGTCAAGGTCGGTCGTGGGGTCAACCCAAAGGTGAAGGTCACCGGACCTTGAGGCCATCTGTCCACCCAGAAACCTCTTTGTCTTTTCCGGAGGGTTTAGACGGGAGCGATGCAATACACTAAGAGCGAATGTCATGTGAGATCGACCCGGGAAGAGACGTGCCAAGTCGACTATCTCGGCAGATCGACCCAAGGTCACTTCGGCGTACGCCAAAGTGACCTTGGGTCGAACTGCCAAGATAATCGACTTAGCTTGTTGCTCCCTTAACGCAGAATTATTAGCTAAGCAGAAGTGTACTCGGATCCGAAACGGGAACCGGGTTGCTCAGGAAGTAGAGAGTTTTATTGTCGTCCAAACGATCGCAGGCTCGAACGCATCTGGGTCATCTGGGGTAATATTTGATCAGAAAATTTTCTGTCTTTGAAATCACCTACGTCGTGGACGAAAGGTGTGAAACGTTCTTCAGGAATTTGTTTATTTTTCTTTTTCGGTAGATATATTTTACCTCTTGAGTGCTACTGGTCAATGAGATCGCTCGGCGGATAAGACCCGTGGTCACGCGTTGTCAGCAACAGACAATGGGTTAAGTTAAACCTTGAAATATCACCACACTTTCTGTACTAATAGGGCGTCATATAATTATCTTCTTATCTTCGTAGCTGGGACTAGCTATAAACGAAAACAAACCAAACATTCAGATAATCTCATGAGGTTTCACATTGTAATAGTGTGTGGACACAGCGTTTTGCAAAACACGATTACGCGTGCAATCATATTCATATAAAGATCATTAGTCTCGGGCACTGCAGACCCTGATGCCCAGATTGTCTTCCTGACTGATGCCATGTCTGTCCTTGAGGCAGCAACAGCAAGCAAACTGCCACGTCTACAAGAGGCACTGCAAAACATCAAGTGCACCAGACTGGTGCTGCAGTGGATCCCTTCACACTGTGGCATCTACGGCAATGAAGAAGCTGACAGAATGGCAAAAGTGGGCGCAGAGAAAGAACAAGACGAAAATAGAGTCAGCTTCACAGAGATGAAGACCATCATTAAGTCTGTGTACAGACCACCACAACGGCCCCTAGACAGTTACCATCAGCTGTCCAGACAAGAGCAGGTGGCCATCTTCTGTCTGAGGACCGGGCACAACCGACTCAATTTCCACCTGCACAGACGCTTTCATCTCGTGCCATCTCCCCTGTGCCCTTGTGGAGAAGCAGAGCAGACCACAGAGCACATCCTCCAGGACTGTGGGAACCACCAGCTGCTGAGGGAGGAGATATGGTAGAAGCCCGCCACTCTACAAGAGACTCTGTACGGCCTTGTGGAGGTAGTACAGAAGACCACAGTCATATTTCATTTTGAGAGCCAAACTCCAAGTGTGACGGCGTTCGAGAAGAAGAAGAAGATTAGTCTCGACGTTAATTGATAGTGACCTGCTGGCAATAAAGGACTAATTGTTTGCAATACCTCACTTATAAATGTTCTGAGTATGTTTGACAGTACTAGTAATGCTGGACAGAAAGATTGACTTACTTAACCCATTCAGCCCTGACGCACTACAGCAGGAGATCTGTCGACCATGATAATTCAAGGGTAGTGCCAGATTAGCTTGGCGCCTGTCGGCGCCAAGCTAATCTGGCACTGCCCTTGAATTATCATGGTCGATCCATCTCCTGCAACTGGTGCACAGTCATTAAATGACTCCTCCTTAATTTGGGAAATACGTCCGTCGGGCTGAATGATATATGGATTGAATTTTGGATGCGTTCTCTTTGTAGGCAATAGAGCTCCAGCGACGCGCACTAGAAGCAGTACAAAACCTCTGTTGATTGAGCCTGCTGTAATGGATTGTGAAAAGAAGGGTAGAAAGGTGTTAGTTGAGGCAGGGCAACATTGAGAACCCGTTTATATCTGCGGGTCTTAACAATTAAAACCCCGCCCAGAAACAGATCGCTCTAAATGTCTGTTTAAATTGTAACTCTCACAACCGAGGAAAAACGGCAACGCAACCCAACTGCAAGAGACATAGATCCTCGATGAGCCCCCGCAGTTGCGGGGGCTCATGAGGATCTATGCCTCTTGCCGACATCACTTGGTATCCATGTTCCTTGGACGGGTGGGACTCTTTTGCCGTCGAGTGAACACAGATTTCAGAAACGCATACTGCTTCCATCGTCAGTAAAGGGGTTGGTAACCTTCTGATGGCATCAGTATGATCATTAGTGTCACGTGCATTAGGGTGTTGTTTTTGTTGCTCGGCAGTGATAAGGGGTTAATCTACCTTTATCCATTTCCTCTCGCCCACCTCAGCTCATATTTCTCCGCCAAACACGTGACAAAAGGAAGAGGCGAGGTCTTCAGTTAACTTATCCAGTTCTGGACATGGCTGACACAGCGGATCATCATTTGCAGAACCTTAATATCACATTCAGCAACTTCACCCGGGTGTCTGCAAGAGGCATAGATTCTCATGAGCCCCTGCATCCTCAGGTGCTCATGAGAATCTATACATCTTGTTCACAAGTGATTAGCCTTGTCCTTTCGTACCTTAGTTCTTTAGACGTGAAGGGTTTTGGGCTATGTCTTGTCACGATTTGCTGTGAACTCTCCGCTGTCATTCATTCGTGAAATACATCTAATCTGCAAGAAACATATATCCTCATGAGCCCCTGCTGACGCAGGGGCTCATGAGAATCAATGTTTCTTGCAGGCAGGTGTAGTTTGAAGCTGTGTCAGGCCACGATGGCTCATCCTTTGCAGAGGCTGTCTGTCGTAAGCGAAGGTGATGTTCGGTTTGGATTAAACGCAAACTATCATTTACCGGAACAGTGATGGCTTGTTCCTGCACAGTAAAACATCAACTGGCGAGTTACAATGTTCGCGCTAGGGTAGGTACTAGGTATTTTCTCCCATTAGTACGAAAATATCGCCCACCGTCAAAATCCATCCTGTTGAAACACAATCGCTTCTTAGTTATTCCTTTGAAAATCAAACGACGGTTGGGGACGAAGGGGTGGGTGGAGTGGGGCATGGGAACAGGTGCGTGGGTGGACGGGAGTGGTGGTGGGGTGGGGAGGCGGGGGTGGGCTGGGTGGTGGATGGGTGGGTATAATATAATTTCAATTGGACCTCAGTGAAATCTTGGGGCGGAGGACACACGGTATCCTTACAATTTCGGTTCTATGCATCCGCAAGCTGTGGTTTACAACCTGTATCATCTGCCAGCTGCTACTTTACTTTTCGGTATTTGCTTTTGGCTCTTAACTCATTTTGCCCGCGACACATCACAGCAGAATATGGCTCGACCATGATTGTTCAAGGGTGGTGGCAGAACAGCTTGGCGCCTATAGCCGCCAAGCTATTCTGCCACCACCCTTGAACTATCATGGTCGATCTGTCTCCTGAATTGTAATGCAGTCCTCAGAGGATAACTCCAAAATGCGGGCATTTCGTAGCTCGGGCACAATGGGTTAAACTCCCAGAAGTAGATGACTTCCATTCGATAGAATGGAAGTCTTTTAGTTCTGTGAGTATTAAGAGTTAAAACCCCATAAAACAACAAGAATTACCCAGTTAACACATTCGAGACAAACGGCATCCGGATACGCGGCTTAAGCCGCGTATCCGGATGCAGTTCGTTTCGAACGAGTTAATGCGAACATTGAGTGAATTTGAAATTTTAGGGGGAACATTTATACATTAAATTTGACGTGTAGCTTCAGTATGTTTTAGATTAGATGTTGTAGTTAGATTATCTAGATGTAAAGCGCTCTGAGCCTTTCTTTGTGGGGATATTGCGCTCTTGAAGAGTTATATTATTATTATTATTATTATTATTATTATTATTATTATTATTATTATTATTATTATGTTTTAACCGTGTATTTGATTGGTTTGTTTTATCTTGTCGTGTCTTGCCGTACGCGTCTGAGATGGCCTTAATCACCTGCTCATCTAATAACTCACTCACTCACCGTCACTCACTCACTCACTCACTCAAACATGCTCACTGACACTCACTCACTGACACGCACTCACTCACCCACCCATCCATCCAATCACTCGGTAAGCTTCCACCTTCCACCTAGCATCTTCCCCCAAGACTAGTGTCGATCTGTTTAATATATATGTTTGTGATCACTTCTGAGATTCTTTACGTGACCACCTCTCCTTGTCCCCTATACTTCGAACACCACCCATGATCTTTCTATCCACGGGTATCTAGGGTACTTGAATGAGCATCTTGAGCACGTTTCCTGTCTGTCATCAGTTTTCCAGCCAGGTCCTCGTAACACATCACGCGAGGAAAGTTTTGAAGACCACGGCGTTGCGTTTGCTCTTGACTGCATAGCGGCCACTGACCGCACAGTCCACGTTGACAGGAAGGATATTGCGGCTCCTGTGCATCCGGTTCCAGATTGAAAATGTGGATCGACCGTGACTGATCAAGGGTTGCGCCTGATTAGCTTGGCGCCTTTCAAGGCGCCAAGCTAATCAGGCACAACCCTTGATCAGTCACGGTGGTATTCGTCATTGGTCTGAGGAATTGTAAAATAAACGTGTGATGGTTCGTAAAGTTTTCATATACTGCTGGGTAAACATTTTGTACATTTTGTAGCATTCTATAGGGCTCGGGAAGTTCCCCGCGTTGCCTAGCAGCGTCGGCGCGTCAGCCGCCATCTTAAGAGGATACCATAGTCATCAGATAGTAGCGAAATAGTGTTTCAACACGTGTTTCTTCATTTTTCTTCCTTTTTGGAAACAAACAAAACTAACGGATTCTGGTGAGCGGTTTCCTACAGTGATGGCAAGACTTGCTGTTATTGCTTATAGTACGTCAGGATTTTCCTGACATTACAAAAACAACGATTTCCCTATGAGCGCTTAGTCCCGTATCCCTTACAAGATGACCGCCACGACTGGCGTGATGATGTCAGCTTCCCGATCCCTATATCTGCAAGAAGCATAGACCCTCATGAACCCCCCCCCCAATCCCCTCTGCAGTTGTTCAGGCTCATGAGGATCCATACCTCTTGCTGGCATGAGGATCCATACCTCTTGCTGGCTTCTTCATTTCCCTGTGCTTAATGCAGAGCAGGTTGAACGGCGGTGCACCCGATTTAGTTTCAGAAACAGCATTTTCTGGACACTAGAAGTGAAAGGGTTAAATGTGGAGATATTCGGCTGTGGAAGTGAAAGTGTCAAATCGAGGTTCAAACTGAGATCAAGCCAGGACAGTCACCTCCAACAGCCGTGACATCTGACACCTCGCACGCGCAGACTGTGAAAAAAAAGGATTCAACCCTTTTCATTCTGATACATTGCTTGAAACACATTTGACTGATACATTACATTATGGAAGCCCCCCCCCCCCCCCCCCGAAGGGGGGCGTAACACATATCCCACTTTTCCAGCCCCTTGTTGCATGGAAATATAAATCTAGTTCCCCTATGCACCAAGGGGCTGGAACAGTGGGATATGTGATACGCCCCCTTTCGGGGGGGGGGGGGGGGGCTTCCATATGCATTGTTTCCAGTCCCTTTCTTAACGCACCCCCTCCTTCCTATCTTTTTGGTGCTTTGACCACAGTAGATCTATGATCACTGGTCGATCATGCACACTTCTCTCCCCTGACAGTGCTTTTACCTACTTTACTTTGTAATCTTCCTACAATATTAGCACTGGCAGTCTCCCCTTTTCTTTTCATTTAACTGATAGTGCATGGGTGGAGCCAGAATAGCTTGGCGCCTGAGGCGCCAAGCTATTCTGGCACCACCCTTGAACTAAAACAGTTGATCTATCTCCTAATCTGTAATTTAAGCTTTCATAGGACAAAATGCAAATTTTGCAAAATGAGCCTCATGATGTAATGGGTGAATCCCCTTGTGCTTGCAGCCACCGGTACTGTTTATATTACCGGTGGCTGCATGCAGAAGGGGGTTAAAACGGGGCCGTCAGCATGAAAGGCTCAGCACCTCACCCTTTCACTCCACCCACCTACACGCACGCACGAAAACTCATCCCTATCAAGCACACAAATTGTCTGCGCATGAAGTCTCCTACTGTTTTGTGTTTGTCTTCATGTAGTAACGAAATGGCCTTACTGTGTCGTCGTCATCCTTACACGCTGCAGACTTCGCAAATATCGCGGCCGTCTGACCGGCCACACGTAGACAAGGGGTTTAGTGACGTTGACCTTTAATCCAGATGCGTGCGCGCGTCCTTAGAGGCTGATTGTGCTGGGAATATATCGCACAATGACATGGAAGTTAATCTCCCACTGCACACTTGTAAACGCATTAGGCCCTTCCCTTCCAACAGACTTGCAATTTTGTTTCTAAAGTCTGTGTTCACTGAACGACCAAAAGCCACCGGCAATTGGTCACAAAGAGGTCTCAGCAAAAGGCAAAGATCCTCATGAGCCCCCGCAGTCGCGGGGCTCATGAGGATCTATGCTTCTTGCAGTTAGATCGCGTTCGCTTTTTCTCGGCAGTAAAGGGGTTAGAGCTAAAAGCTAAAATGCTCCTCCTGACCGACCGGCCAATCACTGAACAAAGCAACAAACTACTCCTGGCACAAACTCTCTGTATGGGTGGTCACCGCCTTCTACACATTCGAGACTTGCTGTACCGGATACGTGGCTTTACACCGCGTATCAGAACGGGACCCGTCTCGAATGAGTTACAGGTGAGGTTTCGTTTGCGACGAACGACTCGCAACAACGATGGAACGAGTGCGAAATGACATCAGCATCAAACATCGCCAAATGTTTGGAAAGTTTTCTGTGTTTATAACACTCCAACCATCTCCAAGAGGCATAGATCCTCATGAGCCCCTTGGGCTCTTGAGGATCCATGCTTCTTGGAGATGTGCGGAGTGTTGTATTAGCGTACACTCTCCAAATTTCTCCAAGAGGCATATAGGTCTTCATGAGCCCCCTGGCTCACGAGGATCCTTGCCTCATGGAGATGTTTGAAGTGTTGTCTGTGCTTATTGTTGGAGGATGTTGTGCAAAGTGACTTCGCTCCCGTTCGCTGTTGTCACTCGTCCGGGGTAAACGTACCCTGTCTACAGTCTGACCTCCTCTAATGGCCACCTTTCTGCAGTGATCACCTCTCTGTTGCAGCCACCCAAGCCTCCCCATGTGTATAAGACCTCTCGGTAAATATAACCTCCTCTAGTCACGGTCTCTGCACGGGCGGTCCGTGGCGCAGCGGTAAAAGCGCCTGCCACCAATGCAAGAGGTGCGAGGTTCGATACCCGGTTCCGGCGTTGGACTTTTCTCCTCTAGTAAGTGTCACCATTAATTCGGGCGGACCGTCGGGGGTTCTTTCTCCAGGTACTCTGGCTCTTTCCTCCCCCACGAATTCGGTATTAATTTCAGTCCACTTAACCAAATTTCAAAAATATAAAAAAAAGATTTAAATTTCCAAAATTTCAATAGCTCGCTTGCCCTTAGCAGCACGTGAATGTTCTGTGTTTATGTACAGTGTGTGAGGGAATGCGCGGGATTCACGTGAACGTGCTTGTTGGGTTCACTTCGCGGCTATGTCCTGCGCATTGAGTTATATTATAAATATGAGAAATGCGCCATATAAATACTATGTATTATTATTTATTTTTTAAGGAGGTTCTTTGCCACTTGCAGTTGAGTGGTGTTCACACTTTTCCGGCTGTGAACGGGTTTTTGCACACTAACCACATCCGGAGATGGTTCGTCCATGATAGTTCAAGGGTTGTGCCAGATTAGCTTAGTGCCTTCGGCAACAAGCTAATCTGACACTACCCTTGAACTATCATGACCGGATCCTCTCCATTACAGCTGGTAAATGTGTACCCCTACAGTAGGTGCGGAGGCCCTGCTGCTCGCTGTGGAGACCGTGAGAATACAGTATGTTCAAACAGCAAGAAGGTCGTCAGAATTCTTAAGTTCCAATAACAAGAAAAGTTTGGTCAGGAGAAAAGAACTGAATGGGAAATAAAAACAAAGAAGAGGTTGAAGAAAAAACACAAAGTTTAAAAATAAATCAAACAAAAACGAAGACGATAAGGTAATATAGCTACAGTGTTTACAGAAACTGTTGGTACAGTGAGTTCAGTCCACAAAGCAGCCTTGGTGTGCAACCCGGGGTTCCTTAGCCTCTGTATGCCCCTTGCAGCTCTGTGGTGTTCACTGGGACGACCTGGCGGTAAAAGGGTTAAAAGGCCGACAGAAATATGTCAGGGAAGTCTAGCGTCTGACAGCTCGTTCTTAAAGAATTCACATCAGTCAGACGATTCCAAAACAGCTATACTGTTGAATAGAAGCACACGCACTGAATAGCTCTCTCGGAGAGGAAGTGGGAAAAGTCTGCAATGCTTGCCGGACTTTAGAATGTGTGTGCTGGTCTGTGATTTTGGACCTTACGGCTGGAAGCCGTAAGGTCCAAATTCACAGACCAGCACACTGCCTTTGAGATGTAGGATTCCAAATCACAGACCAGTACAACTTCATCATCTTGAATTGCTTCGACGAAGTTCGGTCGTCGATGTTGTAGAAGTTTGGGTGGTGGAGGGACGGGACGCTATCGAAGTATTTTTCACGTGTAATCTCGATTATCGTAAAGTCCAGCGTATGCTAACGAGCGAAAGAAATGCGACTTTTATTTAAAAAGAAAAGAAATGTCGCATTTATCTTGCTTTAGTGGTTTCGATGATTAAAAAATGTCGCATTTTCTTTTGCTCGCCAGTATACTAATAAAGATACACCCACACTGTTCTCCCACACAAATGTATTTCGAGAGACGATGGTGGTACTGCTGGCGCGATTTGCTGTGTGATGTTAGAACTGTTTAAATGATTCGTCTTGCAACAACCGTGGTCCAAAGTTTTCTATACGAAACCAGATATAATTACAATGGTGGCGGATGTGGGTTTTGCTGCATAGCTGAGAAAAAAAAATCACTGATTTTGTTTTTTTTAGCGTCACACAAACACTGCAAGCACGTTTGTTGGGACATCACACGGGTGGTTCTCACAGCTGGGATCGTCTTGTGTCACAAGCAGCAGTTTGTGGTTTTGTTTGTTTGGTTGTTTGTTTGTTTATTTGTTTGTTTGTTTACGTCAACGTTAAAACCCTTGGGATAACATCTTTAACCATTTGGCTGTCAGTAGCGGTTTTTGTCGCCGTGATTCTTGCAGGAATTCTGGCAGGTGATTCTTGCAGGAATCACCGCGACAAAAACCGCTACCGACAGCCAAAGGGTTAATTCGCAAATGGGATGCGTGCTATCGTCTTCAAGATGATCCCACCAAGAAGATAATTATTCGTATTTAAAAAAAAAAAAAAAAAAAAAAAAAAAGTGTATGCCTACGTTCAGAGCACAATGACAGAATGAGTCGAATATTGAATAACTGCGTGGGCATAATAATAATTATTTTTTTAACTGAGGGGGGGGGGGGGGGGGTGAAGGCAAACGCTACCAGTCTGCAAGAGACATAAATCCTCATGAGCCCCCGCAATCGCGGGGGCTCATGAGGATTTATGTCTCTTGTTAGTCTCGTGCTCTTTGTGCCCATCTTGGTCCCATTTCATTTGCGCTCTTCAGGCGAATCGTGCGTTCGTTGCTGACGCGAAATTCGTGATCACCTGCAGGGAAGGGGTTAACTGTATCGTATACACTGTCTTTGAAAACTCTCAGGCTTAAACGAAAATCGCAAGCTCCAAGCAACGGATAACCATTGCAACACGCCGTACCTCGACATTTCAAAGAGTATTGTTTTGCCGAACGTACAAGTGTTAGTCTGCGTCGTCTCTCCATGAGCCAGCCTCATCCATGCGCAAGAGGCACAGCGAGTTCAAGGGTAGTGCCCGATTGGCTCGGCGCCTGAGGCGCCGAGCTAATCAGGCACTACCCTTTAACGATCGAACTTCTTCGTTTCACTCTCTTGGTTACTGCTGAGCGATGGAATTTATTTAATGTTTATTTATTTATTTTTTTTGCAAAACCTGCGGCTTCTCAGCAAAGTCAGTGAACGACTTAGAAGCTGCGGTGGGCGTGTTGAAAAAAGACATAGAGTGTCGGGGCCTAAGGTCTTGTTGAGTTTTGACATGTTTAAACCACGCAGGGCCGGATCACATTGATTTGGAATGACCTTGGAAGCCACGGCGGCCTACAGGTCAAAACAAGTCATTCTTTTTTTGATGCTTGATGAAATTCTCGAAATACGTCATGTTTGATAGAGACTCTCTCTTTCTCTCTCTCTCTCTCTCTCTCTCTCTCTCTCGAGTGAGTTCGAGCTCACGAATGTAGCACACCAAAAAAAGTTCAGAGTCAATTAGCGATGCAAAATTAGGCGATTTCGTCACTAATCAAAGTTCTACTGTTTGGATTTTACTACCAGTGTCTTGGCCTATCTACGCTGATCATAACGGTGTAAATTTGGACTTTGTGCGACCACAGACTTCTGCCATCTGACTGGTTTTCCTGTATCGCCATTGAACTGAGTACGACAATCGTCGGTGTGACTGTTAGTACAACACTGCCAGCTACGTGCACTGTGTAGTACTGTGTATTACTGTGTAGCACTGTTGTGTCAATCGAACTGTGCTAAGATGGCAGACAAAGAAGCTCTATCCGCATATCCACTCGAGGTCTCTGGAACTACACCACCTTTAGTTACTGTCAGTGACATTCAGCGTATAATCGACAAGCAGACACAGGTGATTGACGAGAAACTGGGGTCTCTTCGTGCTGACCTCTGTGATGTGCTGACCTCTATACAGGCGATTGGCACCGACATTGCTGACTTGAAGCAACGCGCTCGCAGCCTGGAGGACACCTGCAAGGAACTGACTGAGAAGCAGGAGGAGGTTTCCGAGTCTGTAGAAGACTTGCAGGAGGACATGGAAGATCTGCGGAAACGCTACGAGGAAGAACTAGACAAGCTAGAGGCGTTCTCACGTAGGGACAATCTGCGACTCTTTGGAATCGTGGAAACGCCAGGCGAGACCTTCGATTCCTGTGCCACTAAAGTACTGGAATGTCTGCAGGGCACAGTGCCAAATAAAACCTGGACTGAGGACGATTTGGTACGCGCACACCGGGTGGGGAACAAACCGGACTTTGCATCTGTAGCAGCCAACCGTGCCAGAGCCAACAACAAGCCCCGCCCCATGATCGTGAAGTTCGCGAGATGGAGGGACAAGATGGACGTCCTGACCAAGGGTCGTGCTGCACTCAAGCAAAAGGGGGTTAATGTTGCTGGTGACTTAACCAACCGGCAACATGAACAGATCAGACTGCACCGGGAGAAAGGAATGCGGGCGTACTACAAGGGAAACAAGCTGGTCGTCGCTGGACCCCTAGTTCAACGGAACCACGACACCGACAACTTCGGCCGCCGTCATGCGACAGACAACAGCGTCGACAGAAGACCGGACAACCGTATCCAAGGACTCGGTGCCGCCGCAGCTACTGGTCAGCAGGTCAACGCAACACCGGCACGTGCGCCACACTTGGTGTCCCCGTTACAGCCTTCACCTAAACCAGCGAAACGGCGCCGGCCACACAGTTCCCCTACAATTGAGGTCGGAGACGAATCCAGTGACCCGTGATATGTCGGCCAAGCCGCGTCTCCCACCTCAATTGCACGGGATGTGTCACCGATGCGCGCGTGTGTTGTAGAGCAGCCAGTAGATAATGTGTTGCATACACTTACCTTTCTGTCATGGAATGTTGATGGACTGTGGAGCAAGCTATCTGACCCAGACTTTCTACAATATGTAAGTAATTATGACATTGTGTGTTTGTTTGAAACATTTTTAGACAATGCTTTCGTCCCGCCTGACTGCTGGTCTGATTTCACGTGTTTTTCCCTACCTGCAGTCAAACTGTCACGTCAAGGAAGAAGCTCGGGAGGTGTTGTTGTGTTAGTAAAATATGTATATGCCAAGTTTGTTTTCCAAGTGAACATGACATGCGCTCAAAGTGTCTTTCTCAAACTTGACAGATCATTGTTTGGTACTGAATGCGATGTGCTTTTGGTCGCGTGCTATGTTCCGCCCAAGGATTCACCATTTTATAGACAATTACCGTACGACTGCCTGTTGGAAGAATTAGAACAGTGTCTTGCTAGTGCCCTCGAGCAATTTGGAGACATTCATTTCCTAATGTGTGGTGATTTTAATGGTAGAACTGGGGATTTGCAGCCTAATCCATATTTGTTCAGCTTGATCCTGATGAAACACTACTAACTAATACCGCTCTATTTGAACCTTCACGATTTACTGAAGATATGACTGTAAATACATTTGGAAGAAAACTATTAGATTTGTGTACATGTTTTGAACTGATGATTCTGAATGGGTTCTGTAGCCCTGATCTGTCAAAGCACCTGACATTTATTTCTCCCACTGGTTGTAGTATTAATGATTATTTTGTTGCATCTCCTGACTTTATTTGTTTGTGTGACAAACTTGAAGTTGGCGAGAGGATAGAGTCTGTACACATGCCACTGGTCCTTACTGTGTCTTGTGTACGTGTATCACCCCACAACGATGTTTCTGATGATGATACGCAGTGTTTTTCATTTGATAAGATTATCTGGGAACCTGCTAAGGCCCAAACGCTCAGCGACAGTTTAACTACTCCTGCATTCCAGGATGCTCTAGTAGCTGCTACTGCTGAGATCGATGATGATATTAATAGTGCATTAGACATTTTCACATGTGCTATCAAAGACGCTGCTAGTTGCATGACAAAACAATTTCATTCCTCCACTGGCAATACACACAAAACAAACACCGCTAGTCACCCCTGGTTTGACCAGGAATGCAGAAATGCAAAAATGCGAACGCGTAAAGCCTTACGTACATACACAAAAAATAAAACCATGGAAAATAAAGCATCGTTTGTTAATGAGAGAAAACAATACAAGAGATTACTTAGAGCTAAAGAAGTTAATTTTAAGAGGGAAGCTGTTGACAAAATTCTTGAGTATAGACATAACTCTCAGGCATTTTGGAAGGAAATAAAGAAATGGAAAAGAAAACGTCGTTTAAGAAACAATATAACAAAGAAGCAGTGGTTTGATCACTTCTCTAGCATTCTAAATGAAAACATAGCACAGCAAGAGAATAATGATGATGTATATTTTTCAGAAGACTCTGAGTCTGATGAAGCCTTATTTCATGACCTAGATATCAACATAGAAGAAGCAGAAGTTATTGCTGCTATAAAACATGCCAAAGCAGGAAAGGCCCCCGGGCCTGATGGAATTATAAATGAAGTCCTTAAAGTCTCCAACCCAGCTATCATCTCCTTTCTCACTAAGTATTTTAATGCTCTATTCAACAAAGGGTTGTTCCCCAGCGAATGGTCTAAAGCTATTATTTTCCCACTCCACAAGAAAGGAGATGTAAATAATCCAGATAATTATCGTGGTATTGCTCTCATTAGCTGTGTTAGTAAACTGTATACCTACATTTTGAACAGAAGGTTAACAGACTGGGCTGAGGAACATAATATTCTGTCTGAAACACAAGCCGGGTTTAGGAAATCCTACTCTACTGTGGACCATATATTTACACTTTATGCTATTGTTCAAAAACAACTTCTACAAAATAAGAAAGTTTATGTGGCTTTTGTTGACTTCCGCAAAGCTTTCGATACTGTTAAAAGAGGTGTGCTTTGGAATATTTTATTGAAGGCTGGAGTGCGCGGCAAAATGCTTTCAGCTATGAAGGCAATGTATGACTCGGTGAAATTTTGTGTTAGAGACAGCCTGAATTGTACAGCGTTTTTTGAGTGTTTCCAAGGTTTAAAACAAGGATGTTTAGCATCGCCGACATTGTTCTCCTTTTTGATTAACGAGCTTGCTGTGTACATTATTGAAAATGGTAAACATGGTTTCCAACTAAAAGCCGATGCAGCAGAACTGTTTTTGTTGATGTTTGCAGATGACATTGCTTTGTTTTCATCAACCCCCAATGGCCTTCAGACTCAGCTGAACAATTTATACAAAGAAGCATCTAAGCTTGGTTTGTCTGTTAACCTAGACAAGACAAAAATAATTGTGTTTCGAAATGGTGGGTATTTGTCAAAATATGAGAAATGGATTTACGGGGGAACGAGGGTAGAAGTTGTCAATATGTATAAGTACCTTGGGTTAAACTTTACCACACGTTTGAGTTTAAACACATCCGTTGATGACTTAGTGACTAAGGCAAAAAAATGTGTAATCGATATTTTTTGTATGTTGAAGAAAATTAACTGCGCTAGTCCTGATGTTTTTTTCAAGCTGTTTGATGCGCAGGTTGTCCCAATTTTGTTGTATGCCTCAGAAATTTGGGGTATAAACGAGTGTGCCGAAATTGAAAGAGTCCATACATTTGCATGTAAACGTTTTCTTAATGTCAACTTCCGCACACCGAACCTGATGGTTTATGGTGAACTTGGTCGATATCCCCTGTCAGTATTAACGTCAGTAAGATGTGTTTCCTACTGGCTTCGACTCTGCGCTTTACCTGTTACTAGATTTGCAAATATGGCTTATCATATGCTTAAGGATTTAGACGATAAAGGGAAAGAAACATGGGTGTCAAAGATAAAGAATTTGCTTTTCCGAAATGGGTTTGGTCATGTATGGATTTCACAAGGTGTTGGAAACAGGAATGCTTTTATAAACAAGTTTAAACAAAGGATGGTTGATTGTGCCAAACAAAACTGGTCATCAAAGCTTTCTGAGAGTGAACGTTTTACTGTGTATCGTAGTTTTAAACATACACTTGTCCAAGAAAATTATTTTGAACTGGTTAAGCCAACCTATGTCAAAAATCTATACATTAAATTTAGACTTGGCATAACCGAATTGCAAAGTAACAAACAAAGATATAGTACTCCCAATGCTGTAACGAAAGTGTGTCCATTGTGTGCCAAGGCTGTGGAAGATGAAGTTCACTTTATGTTTTATTGTCCATTCTATGATGAACTGCGAGCCAAATACCTATGTAAGTTTGACCTTGTGGAACTCAGAAAGAAAGAATTGTGTATCCTAGACACTACCAACCCGCAGTCTATTGCCGATTTAGCAAGATTTGTATGTCATGCTTTTAAACTCCGTAGCAGCATGCTTGTATGATTCCACGTGCAAACTGTGGTTCTTACTCCGACCTGGTCTGTGTAGTACACGGCTGTGGCCTGGATTTGGATACCGCATTTTACATGTAGGTCAAAAGTGGCTATTATGTGCTGGCGTAGATCGAATGGAAATGTGTGTGTGTGTGTGTGTGTGTGTGTGTGTGTGTGTGTGTGTGTGTGTGTGTGTGTGTGTTGATATAAACATCGCCTTATGGCCTTTATATACACCTGAATTATAAATTATGTAATGTCTCACTCCATTGTATGGACAATTTGTCTGAACAATAAACTGTCTGAGTCTGAGTCTGAGTCTCTCTCTCTCTCTCTCTCTCTCTCTCTCTCTCTCTCTCTCTCTCTCTCTCAAAAAGGCCTTCCTGGAGGTGGGCCTTCCCATACCATTTGCTGGAGTACTCCCCCGATAGACCCACATGGGGAGTATGCACGAGTACACTACCATTCATCTTATTTTAATAGTAGTGTACTTGTGGCGTACTCCCCGAGTGGGTCTATCCTGGGAATTCGGGTTGCCATGCTTATTCTGTTGCACAGTAATTATTTTTCGATTGAAACGAACGACCACCCGGCAACAACCAACGAGAGCGAAATCATGGCGTGTGACCAGTGTGCACAATAAGCATGGACAAAACTGTAAACATCTCCAAGAGGCATAGATCCTCATGAGCCCAGGGGGGCTCATGAGGATCACTGTCTCTTGGAGATTGCGCGGTCTATCCTTAATCTCATTGTGCCCGAGGTACGAAATACCCACATTTGGGAGTTATGCTCTGAGGACTGCATTACAATTCAGGAGACAGATCGACCGTGATAGTTCAAGGGTGGTGGCAGAATAGCTTGGCGCCTATAGGCGCCAAGCTATTCTGCCACCACCCTTGAACTATCATGGTCGAGCCATATCTTGCTATCGCGGGCAGACTGAGTTATGGTATTATCCGCCGTGATTTCTCCGGCCCTCGTTGTTGGGAGTCATTGGTTGCCAACTATACTTCACCATTCACCAGTCGATGCCTTGGACCATGGCTTCGCCGCATCTAAACCACAGTAAAGTCCCGCACTAGATGGTGTTCGTGTCACAGACTATGTACTTGTCCTGTAAAGAGGCACCGCTGGGCTTTTTCCTTTATCAGTCTAGCCGTCATCGATAGGCAGGAACGTCCATTTTCATTATCTTCAGACCCGAGTCGGACTGTGTCAGACGAGAAACGTTGAGCAATAGATCCTCGGGCTGACGGCGGCCTAAGCTGACACTTGCACGCACAGGGGCCTGACGACGGTGCTTTGACTGAACGCAAATCCGCTGCGCCACCGCGTGCGCGATACCGCATCTATCTCTATTCATTATGAATTGAGCTAGATGCGTTAGCGCGCACGCGGTGGCGCAGCGGATTTGCGTTTAGTCACGGCAACATCGTCAGGCCCCTATGCTTGCACGGGTATGTAATAAAGTCCATTTTCCTTGTCCTCTTTCTATGTCAGACGAGAGTGGCTTAGCCAGCGAAACATATAGTCGGATCGACTTTGTTCCGAGGAACTTTGGCTCACTGGGGGAGCGATCGTTTTTGCACTGTGAAGGCAAACGATAGTACCTGCATTTCTGTGAAAAGCGAGTTGTATTGCATTACAGTAAAACCTCGCCTTTCCCAAACTAATTGTCTTTTGTTTTCTCAGGACAGAGTTTTGTACTTTAACTCATTCAAGGTATCCAACATCAATAGCTGCGGAAGTGTCGTATTGCGTCGCCGAAAAGAAGTGAAATCGCCTTTGCCTCCGGCAACGCTGTACGATACTTCCGCAGCTGTTGATGCGTGGCCGCTTGAATGAGTTAAACCAGGGATGGCACAGTCAGTTTGATGCGTTGTATAGATGCGTGCAATATATATTATCCATATATTAGATGTGTGCAGTCTCTGCGGTCAGAAGGCTGCGGCTGTACTGCCTGATGAAAATCTATGTCTTGCAAGCCACCTCGGCACCGGCCTCCACGTGGCGTGGGTGGGTAGTCTCCTCAGTCACTGACTGAGTTTGGGCTAGCTAAGGGGTGCCATCTTTGTCCAGGATAGGACTTGACGTCAGCAGATATCTTGTTCAGTCTTTTTCACTGGTCCGGTTTTTAAGGAGCTGTGCTAACCCAGGTCTTGCCATGTTGCATTGGTCCTTAAAAATACTCATTAGTTTTTGGTCCTTTGGATCCCAAGTGTTTGCCGTGCTTGGAGACCCGTGTCGGGGGAGAAGAGGATCCTGGTGGCTGAAACACTCCACTTTGGCCTTGACTTCTACCTAAACGGGAGGCTAGTCGTACCGGCCTAGTCAATCGGCTCTTGTCACGTTGAGCCCTATCCCACTGTTGACATGCAGGTTGATATACGGAGCACCATGCTATAGCCTCTGCTGCTGATTAGGTGCTTAACGCCAGTATTACCCTGCATTCAACCGTGTGATAAAAGGCGGTGGCTCAGACGGTTCAATCGGGCTTAACCCCCTGAGTATATCTTTCGGGCAGACTCCATAGTGTGTCGGCTGGAGACCCGCCGACAGATGCACTTTCCCTTGTTGGGCTCGGTGGTGGGGGATGAATACCTATCATACTTTAATATGGAAACCACAAAAAAAACTTGCACCAAAGCGGCACATAGCCGCCGACATTGTCCTTGATAGCGACTCCGACTGTGAGGAAGCGACGCCTCAGGCGTCGGCCGTCTCTCCTCCGTTCCTCATTGTCCATAGCACAGTGACAAAGAAGCCTGTTACCAAGCTGCACCCCACAAAACCATGAATTCTTCTAGAGGCGTGATTAAAGATCAAGCATTGGCAGAACTGTCGGAAGATGAACTTGTACGGAACCTTAAGTCGCAGTGGGTGACTTACGTCAGGCGCTTCGCTTTTAAGCGATGTGGTAGGGAGATCCGTCTCTCTACCATCATCCTGACGTTTGGCACCCCCACCCCTCCTACTACCATCTGGGGAGGTTACTACCCCTTAAAAGCGAAGAAGTACGTCCCTCTCCCCCTCCGGTGCTTTAAGTGCCAAAAGTATGGCCATGGGCAGAAGACGTGCCGCCATGCGCCCGTTGCACTAAGCCCGGACACTCTGCTGAGTCCTGCACAGCCTGTGTGTGAATTGCCGAGGGGCGCATATGGCCCTCGTTGGATATCCGAGTGCAAGATTCGGCAGGTGCGTGTGGAGAAGGGGCTGTCCTTTGCGGACGCCATAAAAACTGGTTGACGGCCCTGGTGCAGCTGAGGCTGCCCCAAACTCTAGTAACACCTTTGTATATACATTCAGTGGTGCGGTGGCAGGCAAGCGCCCCACCAAAGATTTCTCATGTCAAACCCCAACTTCTTGGTTGGGGGCGGCGGCTCGGCTCCTCTCGACCCTAGAGAGTAGCCCTCCTCCAGTGGTGACGAGGAGCCAGGGAACGTAGAAGGCGGACGCTACCGGCCCGGTGGCACCGCCTTCTGCTGCCCCTAAGCCTCAGCCCCCACCCAAACCTGTCAATCTTACTACAAAGGCTTCTGGCTCTGGTCAGCCTTCTAAGGCCGCTAACTCTAGCAGCAGGAACGCTGCCCAGAACCTGAAGTCTAAGAAAGCTACGGGACCGCTGTGCGCACGGGCCCAGAAGGGGGACACTGCAAAACAAATATGCTGCATTGGAGGAGCGGACGGATGGAGTGGAAGTTGTCGTAGCTGGTGTTGCGGCAGCTCCACGCCCCTCATCTCCAAAGAACCAGAGGAGGCCCGGGAGCCGGCCTTCCTCTGTTTCTTCGACTCCTTCCAAAGCAAAGGAACAGGGGGAAAGAAACTCTTCTCCCCCACATCAGACATAATCATGTACTCTCTTCTTCAGTGGAATTGTCGTGGTTTTCACGCTAACTTTGATTGGTTGTTACATTACTTAACGTCCCGACAGCAACAAGACTTTCTCAGGACGTGCCTGCACTGCTTGTGAAAAAAATAAACTAAACAGAATATTGAATGTATTACTATGTCGCCAGCCGGTCTAATACGCTAAATAAAGCTATGACCATTTAGCAACACACGTCCAATATCAAGAGCTACAGACAGCGCGGGCAGTAGGGAGAGTTTAAAAAAGGAAAATACAGGTGAATGGACCATGGGTAGACAGAAACACATGCCCCATAATAGAGTGGAAAACCCACCCTGTGGGGCTGACCAGGGTGACCCTGGGAACTAAAAAGTAGTTAACCCCACCCAAGTTTCTCAGGGCAGACCCGGGTACGCTAACTTTGAGGAATTACGTCTTTTAGTCAAGTCCTATAACCCCTCAGTATTATCTCTTCAGGAGACTTATCTGAAGACTTCTGACCCTGTCTCTTTTAATTGTTTTAACGCTATCCATAAAGGCTCTGATTCGGAGAGGCGCTCGGGTGAAGTGGCTCATCTCATTAGCAGCCATATTTTATGTAGCCCCGTTAGCCTCGACACCTGTCTTCAAACAGTCGCAGCTCGGTTTACCTTAAAGAAGACCATAACCATATGCAGCGTTTACCTGCCACCATCCCTGCGAGTCTGTAGTAATGATATTTTTAACTTAGTAGATCAGCTGCCCCCTCCCTTTATTCTCATGGGAGATTTGTAGTGACCACTATGATGGCAAAGGTCAGATGTTTGAAGATGTTTTTTCTCAACTTTACTTATGTGTCTTTAACTATGGTTCACTGACCTACTCTAACCCAGATTCACCCCACTCGTGTCTGCCCTGAGGGACTTGGGTGGGGTTAACTACTGTTTAGTTCCTGTTACGTGGTGGGGTCGTAGTCGTAGTATGATAAACACACCAGATGCACGCACGTAAGGTTCTTTTAAATAAACTTCATTCAGCTGCAACCCGTCACACGTGGCTTAAGGATGTAGACAATATTGGAGTAACAGTTTCAACAATATTTTAATTCAGCGATGCGATCTCCACACAATGCATTCTCAAATGCACCTACACTGATACAATGTCTTCTCTTCTGCAAATGTCAACACTGGCGACATAAAGTTCCTCATACAACATACACCACCGTAATGCTCTGTCTCTCACAATGTACACCCTATACGGGCCACGTACCTTCGATAAACTGTGTGTCCCTACAACTGACAATGCAAGACAATGTACAAACGTGCTTTCCTAGCGCCCTCTTTATTTCTACAACCACTTTCCAGAATAATCCAAGAAAATCATACAACGCAACCAATCAAGACGAAACACGTAACTGAAACTCATAAATATTAACAAACAAAGAATTTTCTGGAATAACTACAATAGGCTACAAAAATTTGGCTGCTCATTTCAGCCCCAAATCCTATTGTATAACGACAACACAGAATAGTATGGCCGACCGTTCACGACCTTGCCTATACTTTCTGGAAGCTTCACGATCTTTCATAAAACACAAAAAAACGGCTGTTAACTTCACGCGCACAGTAAACAACTTGTTCCAAACTGTCGCCCATTCACCGACGTCACACATACGAGGTCACTAGACAGTGCGACCTTTCTAGAACGTTCTGGACTAAACTTAGCGTATCATAACAAAGTGAAATCCGCTCTACACGCGAACGAAGGAAACTCTTACTGAAAAGGTACGTGAATCGTAACCATGATAGCTCAAATAAATATCGGAACGTTTCTTATTATTAACACATGCATGCTCTCACAGGACAACACAACCACAATCGTAACAGTTCCCAGGGTCACCCTGGTCAGCCCCACAGGGTGAGTTTTCCCTTCTATTCTGGTGCATGTGTTTCTGTCTACCCTTGGTCCATATTCACCTGTATTTTCCTTTTTAAAATTGTCCCTACTGTCTGCGCTGCCCGTAGCTCTTGATATTGGATGTGTGTTGCTCAATGGTCTTAGGTTTGGCGACATACATTCAATATTCTGTTCAGTTGGGTTTTTTTCACAAGCAGTGCAGGCACGTCCTGAGAAAGTCTTGTTGCTGTCGGGACGTTAAGCAATGTACAACTAACTAACTCTAACCCATGTTCAGGATCTAGTTCTGTTCTAGACCTCCCTGTGTGTGATCCTTCTGTCATGCTGGATTTTGACTGGAAGGTTCACGACGAGCTGTGTGGTAGTGACCACTTCCCAGTAGTCCTGTCATCGGTCAGCTGTGAGGAGGATCCACCAGTGGGGCGCTGGAAGCTCAAGAAAGCTAACTGGCCTATGTTCGCCTCCTTCTGCCAGTCTCGTATTGCGGAGGAGGTAGTCATGTCAGCTGAAGAACCTGTTTCTTGTTTTACTTCTCTATTGCTGGACGTAGCAGGTGAAACCATCCCTAAAACTTCCGCAGCAGTCCCTCGGAAGCCGAGAGTACCATGGTTCAATGAAGAGTGCCGCAAGGCCCAAAGAACGCGCAAATCTGCTCAGCGACATGCTTTTCGTAATCCGTCGCGAGCGAATATTTTAACTTAAAAAAAAAAGAGAGCGAAAGCCCGTTATATTTTTAAACGTGAACGCCGTTCTTCCTGGAGACGTTTCGTCTTATTTTTATCTTCTAGGACTCCGTTCCAGAAAGTCTGGAAAGTTGTTCGAAGAATTAGGGGCAGGGGTGGCTCGGCTTCTGTCGGCCATCTTAGAGATGGTGCCAGTTTGGTCACAGATAAAAAGACTGTGACCAATTTGCGTGCCTCCATCATTGCCCATAATTTTTCAAAAGAGTATTATTCACCCTTCTTCCAGAGAGAGCAGGAGAAGCGAGAGTCTCGTATTTGTGATGTTAAATCGGATAACTCAGAAACATATAATAGCCCGTTTACATTATCAGAATTGCAACTAGCCCTGCAGAAATGTAAAGACTATGCTGCTGGCCTAGATACTATCCACTATCAACTCCTAACGCATCTGCCTGAGAAGTCACTCCTTGTACTTCTCAAGGCCTTTAAAGCTGAGAAACAGTCAAAAAAAAAAAAAAAAAAACTCCGCCCCGCACGTGTTTTAAAAACACTTTACAGGACCCAGCGAGGGCCCTGTCGTGAACGTTCGGCTAACTTGCCCCTAAGTCGGCAAACCGGTTTGCAACTTAGTCGACTGAGTTTTGAACTGCGTTTGTCGTGCTGGCAAAACTCCCGTGAAAATGACAGACCACTTCCTGTATGCAGCGAGTGGGCACCGCGATCACTGATGTAAATCAGCGATATTTCCATTGATAGCAACAGTAGCAGACAACACTCGACCACCCGACGGACAGAGCAGGCCATTTGTGTCTTGCCTGGACGCAAACTGGATATGGACCAAGCCGAGCTATCCTTAAGTTACACAGTACAGCCTGAAGCTTTATTTGATATCGGAAGGGTGAGGAAGGAGGGGTTATTTGTCGTTTTGTGTTTGTTATTATATCTTTTCATCTGGAGTGGCCTACAGCAAATATTTTTTCCATACGAAGGGCAGCTACTATAAATCAGCTTGTCCCATGGCGACCTAAGATTGATCTCCCTTGTATCTTTTGGCAACTATGTAAACAGCCGATTGTCTCTCTTTCTCATCCAATTTAGTGTGCTTCTTTATGCTTCTTTATTTATTTATATTAGCCTATATTGGACTGGATGTACGTGTTGAAAAAATTCGTTCACAACTACAAAGTGTCAGGAAGGAGTCATACTTACAGCTTGTACAGCCGTACATTCTGCCATCATCACCAGCGCGTAAAAATCCGTGGCTGCCGGTCAGTTTCAAAGTGTTACAAAATCGTCTGCTGTTGTCCGATCTGCTAATCGCGATGATTTCCGTGCAACAGGAAGTGGCCTGTCGTTTCCGAGAGTTTTGCAAGCTCGGGATACGCATTTGCCAACTCCGTCAACTGAGTTACGAACCGATTTGACCCACTTAGGGGCAGGGCCCAAGCTGGGTCCTGTAGAGTCTTTTTAAAACACGCGCTGGGCGTGTTTTCTTATTGCACCTCAGCTTTAACCATATCTGGATAACTGGCCATTTTCCATCATCTTGGCGACAGGCTGTGGTTGTGCCGATCCCCAAGTCGGGTAAGGATCCTTCCGACCCGGGCAACTACCGGCCAATCGCTTTGACGTCATGTTTATGTAAAGCTATGGAACGCTTGGTCAACGCTCGCCTGGTGTGGCATCTTGAGTCACAGGGTCTCATCACAGACCTCCAGTGCGGTTTCCGGCGCTTCCGTAGTACAACAGACCATCTAGTCCGCTTTGAGTCGTTTATCCGAGATGATTTTGTCAACCAGGCAGCATGTCTATGCAATTTTCTTCGATCTTGAGAAGGCATACGACACTACTTGGAAGTATGGTGTAATGTCTGACTTTTTGCACATGAGTTTTAAAGGGCACCTGCCCGTTTGTCTTTACAATGCTTTTTGTCTAACCGGTCGTTCCATGTCCGTGTGGGCTCCACCCTCTCCGACTCCTTTGAACAGGAGATGGGTGTCCCGCAGGGCAGCATTCTATCTCCTGTTTTATTTTAATTTAGCATTAAAATGAATAACATTGTAAAGGCCGTCAAGGATGATTCTGAATGCTCTTTCTTTGTTAATTTACGACTTTGCTTTGTGCGCACGAGGTCGAGGACTTGCGTCCCGTGAAAGGCGCTTGCAATGGGGCGTGAATCGCAACCAGGGGTGGGTGTCTCTCAACGGATTCAAGTTCTCGCCCTCCAAGACAGTCTGTGTGCATTTTACTAACCGGACGAAATTGTTTCAGAACCAAGCCTGAGCATTGCTGGAGTGCCAATTAGGGTGGCCAGGGAGGCAAAGTTTCTGGGGGTCATCTTTGACAAAAGACTGACCTTCCGCAACCATATTAATTAACTTGGAACCTCTTGTCAGAAGGCCGTCGCCATTCTTCGTGTCGTTGGTAGTACTGACTGGGGTGCAGACCGCACTATCATACTTCGACTGTACCGAGTCCTTGTTCGGTTCAAACTTGATTACGGCTCTGTGGTATATGGCTCGGCTTCCAAGTCTATTCTACAGCGTCTGAATACAATTCACCATCAAGGTCTGCCCATATGAATGGGGGGCCTTCAGATCGTCTCCAGTTCCTAGTCTGTATGCAGAGGCAAGGAGCCTTCTCTCAAGCTCTGCCGTATCCGCCTCATGCTCAGCTACGTTCTGAAACTGAAGCCCCATCCAGACAACCCTGCCTATGATTGTGTTTTTAAACCACCGTTTACAGAGATATACGATACCCATCCGGGAGCTGTCGGTCCACATTCCTTCCGTGTCCGACCTCATCTGCATGCGGCCTGAGTGGACCTGGACAGAGTTTCGGAATCTCTGCAACACGTCACTCCACCCTGGCTATTACCAGTTCCTGACATCTTGCTGGACTTGACCGCCCACAAGAAGGACTCTACTCCACCAGCCATATACCAGCAGAGCCTCATTAAACTCCTTTCAAGTTTTCCTGGCTATTGTCGTATCTATACGGATGGGTCAAAGTCTGAGGATGGGAGAGTGGCTGCGTGAGTGTCCTCTCGCCATCCTAGACGCCCATTTAAGCACCGCCTCCCAGACCATTCATCTGTATTTAGTGCAGAACTGCAGGCGGTTCTGGTGGCACTCAAGCATGCTTATCGGTCTAGGGAAAGGAACTTCCTGATTCTGTCTGACTCTCTTTCTGCCCTTCAGGCCCTTCCGGGCGCAGGGACAGACCACCCACTGCTGGTGCAGATTAGAGAGCTCTACGCAGACTTGATGAAGGAATATTATGCCATTTTTATTTGGGTGCCAGGGCATGTGGGCATCGAAGGCAACAGGATCGCAGATTTTGCTGCCAACGATGCCCGCAGCGACCCTGTCCCCGACGCACAGACTGTTCATAGTGATTTTAAACCTACGATTAGTGCGTACATAGCCCGTGAGTGGCAGTCCGAGTGGGACAAAGAGGAAGCTAATAAGCTGCATGAAGCTCTTCCTAAGGTGTCCGACAGTCTACCTTACCGCTGCGGCAGCCGCCGTGAGGAGACTGTCCTTGCTCGGATCCACATCGGGCACGCGTACGTTACGCAGTCTTATTTACTAATACAGGAGGAGTGTCCACGGTGTTATGCCTGCGACGAATAGTATTCGCTTAAACACTTTTTGCTGTCTTGTGCCGATCTAATTGACACAAGATAAATAATAATAATAATAATAATAAAGAGCATTTATATCTCGTTGAATCCCCAGGAGCAGTGGGTTCTAAGCGCGTTACAAAAAATGTATATATGAAGAATATCACTACCTTTAAAAAGATTTAATCTACGCACACACATACAACAAAAACACACATAACAAAACCATTGACAATCACAAGTCAAACGCATTTTCATGATGCTGATGCGCCACCACGATGGTGCTACACGGTCAACAAAGGGAAGACCTAAGATCAAGGCCACCACGATGGTGCTAAACGGTCAGCATAAGGAGGACCTATGTTACGACCCCGCTTCCGGGGTGCGAACTATGAGTGATGCCACTCGAGACACACCCCACTCACACTAACACAAACCTAACACAAACACCAGTGGAACAATGACGACGACATTTATTAAATAAAACCATAACAACCACCAACTATTCACACTCAGTTCTAACCACGCATTCACACATCAATCGCACACACATACGTCCAAATCCCTCACCCCGAATATCTATACACAATACAAAATAACAAAATATACAATAACTAAATATCCCTAATAAAATACAAATGAACAATACATAAATAAACTACTATCCTTACTAATGATATAAAAGAAAACAAGCTAAAAGGCTTAAACCATACGCCACTAGACCCCGCCGGAAGCACAAGCGCTGACGCCAGTTATACCAACGCCTTTGCTTCCGCGGAGAGTCTATCACAGCACGTGGCTCCTTACGTAATACAATATTTCACATAGCACAATATCAACTAAATGAACCAAATAAGCCTACTAGATATCCTCAGCGGGAGCACGAAGGACAAGTAAGAATTAAACTAATGTTCTAGCAAACTAGACATTAACAGCACCAGGCTCTTCTAACTAGCACGTCTCAGGATACACAAGGCTCCTTTAACTAGCGACGTTTCAGAATAAACAATATCACATATGCAACTGGGGACTAAACAATATCACATAGGCAAACGGAGCAAACGTCCTTAATCTAACATGACTGAAAGTTAGTTGAATAAACAATATATTTCACGTCACGGGACCTTCTCGCCGGAAGCACAACCGTTAAGCGCAGCTCAACTCGACGCTCTTGCTTCCGCGATAAGGTCTTCCGCAACACAGTCTGCTTTTAACTAATACAATCAAAACCTTTCCGTCACTGTGACAAGGCTCCTCTCACGAGACTCGCTATGAGGAGAAGAAATAAATCTTAACGTTCTTTACAATATTATAAATATTCAAAACTTTCCTTAAACTTTCCTTAACCAGGTTAGAAATAAGTGGGACGACCCGACCTGACTAACACGCGGCGTGCCACGACACTCGTGACAGCGGCCAGGTTCGGCGTCGTAGCCCCACAAGGCGGAGTGACACAGTCAGCCTCCTCTCAGTACCACCGTTGGTTTAGATTAGGAACCCGATTTGGAATAGGAACCAGGATTGGATAGGATGCACTAAAACACAGGTGCAAAAATACACACATAAGCAACTAACAAAAGAAACAAAATAATCACACCATCCTTCCCACAACTTCAACCGCCGTCTCTTATACTCCCTTTACCACTCTCCCGCAACAATAGATTAAAACTCAACATATTCCCTTCACCTCTCTCCCGCAACAATACATTCAACCTCAACATACATATTTACACATCACCCCGTGACTCACTTCCGAATATACCCTCAGACACTAAATACTGAGACGACCTCAGTCGCCTGCTCCGCGTTAAACCCCAATACCAATCCGCCGCTAGATACTCTAAATATTACAACATACAAAAAACGGCATTCACTTCGACATTCTATTCTTACACTTGCCCCTCCAATACACTAACCAAAATAATAATACAGAACAAGCAAACAAACACCCCCCCCCCCCCCCCCCACTAGATACTCTAAATATTACAACATACAACAAACGGCATTCACTTCTACATTCTATTCTTACACTTGCCCCTCCAATACACTAACCAAAATAATAATACAGAACAAGCAAACAAACACCCCCCGAGCAAATGGCCACTAGAGAATTGTTACGTGTACTCACTGTCATCCGTGAAGACGCCCCGGCTCGGATGAAGACAAACAAGACAAGACAAGCCAGGGGTAGAGTTGTCGCAGCTTTTCACTCTCTCTCCTTCCTCGGACAACGGTTCCGGGGACGACCGAACCGTATCGCAGGGACGATACAAACGACCGACACAGCTGCTTGTGGCCTCCAGCAAATGGCAAACCACGCCTGAAAAACCACCCTCGGATACTTGCTGGTAAAGCGACTGACTCGTTCGCTGGTGGAAAAGCGATTGACTAGTAATTTAGATACCGTTAGGTTAGCGAAAAAACGCTCACTAAGTCTTGGGATGTACAAACACGTGAAACACTACTAACCGCCCGATGGCGTTCAGACTGAACAAACACGTGTGGTACGCCAACATCCAAACTGTCGCACAGCAGCAAATACTCGTGTACAGGCCAAATACTACATCTATGCTATCACTACCCGGTGACTAACTAAATCCTGCCACCCCTCTAAAATAACTCCGCTACAAAATTAGACGGAAAAAAACTCGTGTCGTGACAACCTAATATAAACACTTCACAGCAGACTCCCTGAAGGTTTTGTTCCGGGATGTACCCCCGTACAATATCTTCAGTTTTCTGAGAGAGTGCAATATATTTTATAAGAGCTGAGCATTCATTGACTATGATATTCTATTATTTTGACCTTTTTGAGAGTCTGTAGACATTTCCTTTAAAGACCTGTGCGACATTTAGCATGAACTATTTTTAAGATATATTTATATCTTGTCTTAAGACCTTTCTTTTAGTCTGGCTGATCAGACTTTTGCTCATCCCGCCGTGAGATGGCCTTAATTGCTTGCTCGGCGTTAAACCCAAATAATTAATTATGTTTTGCAAATGGAAATGACTACATGAGTAATTTACATTTATTTTCATCCGAAGGACAAGGTCTTCTTAGTCTGCTTTTTTTTTTTAGCCGTTGGCATCGTTTGCACGCACAGGCCCAGAGAGTGCCTTTAATCACAGATTTCGCATTTGTAGACTTCCAATTCTGAGTCGAACGATTCAAGCCATTTTGCTCGGAAGAAGGCAGTTGGTTAGCCGCCATTGTGGAAGAAGTTCGACTACCCGACTACTGACAAACATTAACGGGAACGCTCCGGAAACACCCGAAGAGATTGATGACGACAAAGTGGTAAATTTGCGGCATGCTTCAACTGCGGAGGCTCATGCAGTTCTTTGCCTCTTGCCGTTGGGTGGGGTTTTCATTTTCCCCAGTAATGGTCGACTTAGCTGAAATTGTCTTTTCCTGCTGCCTTGCGGTGTCGCTGCTCTCATAAGGGGAAAAGTCACTATTCTCGGTGTCTTAGGTGATAGCTGTTCGTGTGCATGGGCTTCAGTACTCGCGCTACACTACAGGCCACAGGTATATCGTTTTGAACTCGGTGCCCGATTGGATGACATAGAAAACAATAGAATCCGGACACGCTAAGCGCATTAAACCACATTAACTAATCCTACTGTGCGATATACCAGATGAAAACGAAAGCCTGTGAAAAGACTACGACATTCCGGTGGCATGCAGTATATCTCGAGGACCAAAGATAATGTGCTCAACTAAAACACTGAGAATGCCGAGTTTAGCCCCTACTGTGTTTACGCCATCTTGCGGCTGCAGCAGTGAGCTAAGTCGCTCATTAACGGGCTATTGAGTGTCTTCCCTGGACTTGTGGGGTATGCTTAGTCTGACGAGACAGAAGAACACTAGAGCTGACAACTTTGATTATCCCGCAGACTTGCCTATGGCTATTGAGGCACCGCTCAGTACATTAGGGTCCTTACGGCCGACGGCGGCCGCAGTTGGCCCGCGCACGGGCGTGCGCGGGCCAGCTGCAGCCGCTGTCGGCCGGAAGACCTATTTTAATGGGGTGTCTGGGAGGGTAGTGACCGGTGGACAGCGCCATCGCACGAAGATAGTGAAGACAAACTCAATTATCCAGGCGGAAATAACCAGCAAATGAGGAAACACACTTCTGCTTAACAAGGACAAACAGTTTGGAGATTTGCCAACTAGAAATGAAATCCAGACCAAATAAAGGTCACTGACAAGCGTGCAAAATGCATAATAATAATAATAATAATAATAATAATATATTGTTTTTAATCTAGCGGAGAAAGAAACACGCTTAGAAAAGACAATTACGACACGTTGTGTCGTAACTGTCTTTTCCGAGCGTGTTCATCATATGCTGGGATTTGTCTCTCAACGAGGAAACAGCATCGACAAAACGGTGTTTCTTCCTTTACTGACTGTTTACCTGCATAATTACGTCTAGGAATCAGCCTTTTTTTTCGGGAGGGGGGGGGGAGGGAGGGAGAGGGGCACACTTGGGAAGGCGCGAGGCTCCTATGGCACTGCCCTCCAACTTTCATGGCTTATTCATCTTCCTTAGCCCGGAGAACGGTCTCTATATGTGCTGCCAAAAATCGGTAGTCATTACGATGTAGATGCGTTAAACCCATTTTCACCTCAGTTCAGACGAAATACGCTAAAAACCGACACCAGTGGAGTTCTCTGATACCACTTCAGACGAAATACGCTAAAAACCGACACCAGTGGAGTTCTCTGATACCACTTCAGACGAAATACGCTAAAAACCGACACCAGTGGAGTTCTCTGCTTTTATCCCTGTCGAGATTGGTATTACTTTATCGGATGCCGGTGTCCTTTTTACAACCGATGAATGTTTCCTGTTTAAACCTTTGCGTATGCAATCACCGGTATTGTAAACAGAAGGGGGTTAACTCATTCGCTTAAGCCGCTTAAGCCGCGTATCCGGTTGCTGTTCGTCTCGAATGAGTTAAAATCAGATGTCTGTATGCAGGTCGATGTTGAGCTGACGTGACTGAGAGGCAGGTGGCGTGATAGGCCAAAGGTTATGCTGGCTTCTCTCCCCTGTGAAATTCAATCATATCTCCCCAAAACCTCTTTTTTCTTTATCTCTCTTCTTGGACACACACACCCCAAGCCAACTAAAACATTTTTCTTTTTATTTCCACATCTCTCTTTGTCAGCCCGCTATCCCCTATTCCGGGGTGGGGGGGGGGGGGGGATGGTGAGAAATACTCGTATATGGAAATAAAAAGAAAATACATTTTTAGAACGGCGTTAAACCCAAATAACTAACTACATTTTAGAAGGAAAAAAATTTCAAAAGAAAATATTTTAAATCTATTTTCTTTTTCTATCCAGATGTTTCTCACCATCATCCCCCTCTTTCTAAGTCCCCCCAATTTTTTTCTTTCTGTCCACTCAGCTACCCTCCCAGGGGCGGAAAAGTTACCTCCAGTAGGGGGGGGGGGGTCCAGCTCTTTGTTTGGGACTTTCGGTCTCAGACAAAAACGCGCCTAAACGCCATACCATAGCTTCCCACTGTCCGAGAAATGCAATAGCGTGTGTAGGAGGAGGGGCAGATGGGGGGGGGGGGGGGGGGGGGGCAGAGGCGTGTTTGTGTTTCACCCGGCTTAACGCTTCTAGGGAATAAATTTACAGAAATTTAAACCGGGGGGGGGGGGGGGGGAGGAAATGAGACGTTTCAAACTCCACAAAAAGAAACATTTGGTACAGTTTAAAAAATATTTTTGGGCTGGGGCAACTCTCCCCCCCCTCCCCCCCCCCGAGATCCGCCCATGTTCCCCCTCCCTGTCCATCTGCAGGAGACATAGATTCTCTTTGAGCCAGAGGGTGGATCTTTCTTATTGAATGCGGTATCTTATGATATTTTCCTAAAGCATTTGCCCTTAATTTAATAGGAACTTTTCCCAGCCTTTTTAACTTTTTCCTTCTTCATGAGACATCGATTTTAGTGAGCTCTTCGTTGGTCGATATGGTTGGATCTTGGAACCACGCGCATTCACTGATTGGACGTTTTATACCCAGTTAGCAAATGTACTCGGCCCCACGACGACTGCAGTGGGGCCGCGCACGACTGTGCGCGGGCCCACTGCAGCCGTCGTGGGCCCGAAGACGTTTGCTACTGGGATACGTAGATCTCCGAAAATGTGCATCGCTCTTCTCTAATCACGTACAAGCATCACAGCCTAAATTTAACTCTTTCTCTGCCAGTAGACGCAACTCGTGTTTCTGAAATTGCTGCAAATTCAGATACTGTTCACAAGATCCTCAACCACCACAGAAGCTCGGACACAAGTGGTTTCAGCTAGAGGCATAGATCCTCATGAGCCCCCGCAACTGCAAGGGGCTCATGAGGATCTATACCTCTTGCAGTTGGATCGGGTTTACTTTTTTGGGCTGTGCAAGTGTTAACTGCTGCCTTTATTTCTTTGCGTATTCAGCATTGTTGGGAAAGATTACTCGACTCCACAAAGGAAAGCAAACAGAGCGTGACGCAACATACAGAATTGCGCTAATGAGAAACGCGTCGATTTGGGTGTGGCTCGCGATAACTTGACGTCATGAAGAGCGGGCAGCATCTACTGTTGTGATCAAGCAGCATTCACCCCCTCCTCCCTTCAACCGCGCCCCTCCCCTCCCCTCCCCCGCACACACACACACACACACACACACACACACACACACACACACACACACACGACTATCGGATAGTCGTGTGTGTGTGTGTGTGTGTGTGTGTGTGTGTGTGTGTGTGGTGTGCGTGTGCGTGCGTGCTCTCGGATGTAGATATTTATAATGATGAGATGTGGTTTCTTGATTGACAGTCATTGATTTCACTTTCTTATATGAGGGCACAGAATATCATCGGGCCGACTTCGGCTGCAGATGGCCCGCGCACGATCGACGTCGGCCCGAGGCCCGTTAGCACACTTGGCCTATACATCCTCAAGGAATCGAACGAGCGAATTTTGAACGTTGAACATATTTCTTTCATCCTTCACGTTTCATCTTCAAAAGGCACAGAGTTTAGCAGGCTGCACGTGCTCATGAGGATACATGTCCCTTGCCCCAACACCAACAGAGATCGAACACGGTTCTACCCCTTTCATCCAGCTCCCAAGCATCTGTAAGCCCCCTTGATTGATTCTTACGGGGATCTATGCTCCCTCCTTGCGGAAATCGGCATAATTATTACCATCAGATTGATATTACGCCTTTAAGTGTTCTAGTTGCGCCACAGGCGTTTGGCTGATGCCGGATAACACTATATTCAAATGCAAACATTCACTATAAAATTTCATAGGGACCTGTCTAGACTCAAATACATGTCGATTCATTAGACTGACTCGTATCACATGACCACTGCCCGCGTTCAAATACGATCAACTCGTATCACATGACCACTGGCTGTTTATAAATACAATCATCAACTCCTATCACATGACCACTGGCTGCGTTCAAATGCAATCGCTAGACTCATATCACATGACCCCTGGTTTAGTTCAAATACAATTATCCTTACATCACATGACTAGTAGCTGCGTTCAAATGCCATCATTAGGCAAATATCACACCATCATCGGCTTCGTTCAACCATACTCATCAGCGTAACACTACATGACTGACACTCCTAGAGAAGCGTGTATTGAAAACGTCGTTTTGTCAGATTGTCTGACTCAGTGACTGACATGGTGAATATGTGTATCCAAGTTGCAACCCTTTCCGCAAAAAGCCACAGGGCCGACGTCGGCCGCCGTTGGCCCGATGGCCTTTTGCGCATTAGGAAGTAGCGAAAACCGTGGCCGACAGACGACCATGATAAGTCAAGTGTAGTGAATCTTTTGTGTATTTTTCTCGTCCGATGCGTCCGAAAAAAAATGCAAGAAATCGATTGAATTGACTGTCTAGAGTATCATAGTGCCTGAACACACCCTAACTTAACCACAGGCGCGTGACTACAAGCCGGTAACTTTCCTTTATACAACTCTCATGCTTTTCCCGACCATATGTCACAAGGCTGTCGCAGTGTACTTGTGGTGATACGGGTTTGTGCCGTCTTCGCCGCACTCTTGACTGTTTCGTTGCCATGCCACATAACGATCAGCTACTGAGGTGGGGCAGAATAAGAGCGACCCAACTGTGTCACGTTCGAAAAGAAATGATATGTTGATTTTGAGGTGAAAACTCTTTCAAAAAGTAGTCGAAAGAAATAAAGTGAATTATGTCTAAGCTGACCTTCTCTTATGCAAAATAAATCACGAGTGCTCAATTCGACCGATACAAATTTAGCGAACATTTTATCGGTCGAACTAATCTGCCACTAACCTTGAATTATGAGGGTCGGTCCATCTCCTGCAACTGCAACACAGTTGTTAAGCGACGCATCCAAATTTTGGGGAAATGCAGCCTTCCCCAGTAGCAAAACGTCTTCGGGCACACGACGGCCGCAGTGGGCCCGCGCACAGCCGTGCGCGGGCCAACTGCGGCCGTCGTGTGCCCGAGGACCTTTGCTTACTGGGTTGTGACTAAATGGGTCAATCGTGTGCATAGCTAGATATACGGCATGCAGACGAGGCGTGATACTTGGAGATTGTGTACTGCCTGAACTCCCGATAGTAAATCGCAAGTGCTCAGTTCTACCAATAAAGTCTGGGAGTGGCAGTCATGTTGAGTTACGCCGATGATTAGGGTTGAACGGAGCCGATGTTCGCGTGATATTAGCCTTATGGTCATTTGAACGCAGCTACTAGTCAGGTGGTGTGAGGATGATTGTAGTATTCGAACGCAGTCGGTGGTCGTGTTATATGGGTCTAATGATTGTATATCTGAACGCAGTCAGTGGTCATGTGCTATAAGTCTAATGATTGTATTTGAACGCAGTCAGTGGTCCTGTGATACGTGTCTAATGATTGTATTTGAACACAGCCAGTTGTCATGTGATATGTGTGTAATGATTGGATTTGAATTTACCCAGTGGTTTTTATGAAATCTTATGGTGAATATTTGCATTTGAAACAGGTCACATGCAAATATTCACTGAAACAATGTCAAGTTTGACCGCCCAATATAACAAATATCGAGTTAACCTAGCTTCGACCATTTGTCTGCTGAGAGCTGAACTGGCTATGACCGCGATGCTATTGAAGAGGAACGTGTCCATATGACCGATTGTCAACATCGATGCAATCAGATCTTAGTTCATCATCAAGCAACATCTGTTCTCGCTTCCTGCTAGCTGTAACTCATTCAACCCCAAGCACGTATTTCCCAAATTTTGGAGGCGTCATCTAACGACTATGCACCTGTTGCAGGAGATGGATCGACCATGATAATTCAAGGGTAGTGCCAGATTAGCTTGGCGCCTGTATTGCGTCGGGGCTGAATGGGTTAAAAGCCGTACAGAGAGAGAGAGATGATGACGATGATCCGAACGCTGGCCCAGTACGACCGTGCATGGGCCCACTGCAGCCTATCTCAGCCCGATGACCTTTGCGTACGGGAGGGAAAGGGGGGGGGGGGCGGGGGGGGGGGGTGGGGGGGCGGGGGTGGGTGTGGAGGGAGAGTGGAGGGTGGAGGACTGGGGAGGGGTCAGTGGCGGCTCTCTGCCCAGTCGCAGACATTGGCAACTGAGAAATATGAAATTTAAAAAATCACCGCTAGCAGAACAGGGGTCATTTGCATGAGCGAGCTTAGTCCTGCACCAGCTGGTGCAGGACTAAGCTCGCTCGTGCAACTGGCTCCAGGGCTTCATACAAGTGGAAGAAACTTTCTTTTCAACGGTGTAAAAAAAAAATCTTATGCGGGTGAAGCATTCAATTACTAATTGGTTTCCTTGAATAGTTCTTTGAAGCGTAACAGGAAATTTGTTTTGTATGACTCACTGATACAAAGCCGGACGTTTTATTTGACGTAACCCCTTAATTTTGAGCAACAGCTGGATCCTGTCTTTGTTAGCCAGAGGCAACGATTCTCATGAGCCCTACTACTGCAGGGGATGATGTGAATCTACGTATCTTGTAGATCGAAGGCACTTGAGGAAGGAATATTTAATATACAAGGGTAATTTCAGATATTTTGAGACAGGATACATTTTGAACAGTATACACACACCGTTGGGAATTATGTTATAGTGGAACTGTTCAAAGTACCTCCCTCAGCCGTAGAAATGCCCGTATGCAGCTGTTTGGGGGGTAGGTGACAGACACTGGAAAATGGCTATTCCGCGGGTTGAGCGAGTGTTTAATGCTTCTAGCAAGGCATTGTTTTTAGGTCAGTGGGAACAAGACAAATCGCCGAGAGCCAGATCAAAGATCAAAGCAGGCAGGTAGCGGCAAAGTTTGGACATTTTCCTGTTGAAGGTACTCTTGTACTTGTGGGCAGTTGCGTTTTCATGTGTGGTTTTTATTCTAGGCATCCCAGTGTTGCAACTGTATTTTATCTGTTCGCCTCAACAAGTACAAAGTCTGGGTACTTTACCTGGAAGTTGTCTACGGCTGTCTTGCACGTTATATACAGACCAACTCCTTCTGCATCGAAAAAGACAGTGAGCAAAACTTCCTTTTGAGAGCGACTTTTTCTTGCAAGTTCCGGAGAGCTCATGCCTTTCGGCATCCTGACCTTACACTGGGTCTTTATGTCTGGTTCATAATGACACACCAAGGCCTTATCGCATTCAGCTGTCTGATTCATGAGTCTTGGCTCAGAGTTGTTTGTGCTTTTGTAGGCGAGTTTGTGGAAAACTCATTCTGTCCACTGTTTTCAAGCGTCAGAAAATGCAGAACCCATCGCGTGCATAACTTTCTGTATCCTTTGGTCTAGACTCTGTAGACAGATGACAAATGCCCAGTGAGCAAAGGTCCTCAGACATTTTGCTAGTGGGATGAACGGCAACAATTAAGCCATCTTTGTATGGCTAAGTCTTGGGTCTACGTCGACTACTGCATGGGCGCGAGCTTTTAATAATATACTGACGAGCAAAAGAAATGCGAAATTTTTTAAATCGTCGGAAACACTTGAGAGAGAGAGAGAGAGAGAGAGAGAGAGAGAGAGAGAGAGAGAGAGAGAGAGAGAGAGAGAGAGAGAGAGAGAGAGAGAGAGAGAGAGAGAGAGAGAGAGAGAGAGAGAGAGATCTGTCGTTGCTACATCTGCAAACAAACACAGCAATTACATTACATTAATACATGTATATGGACCGAAGACTTTGGGTGTGTTGAGACAGAGAAATGAAACGAAACTTTATTTTCCAAGGATAAAATAATAGGTGCGCAGACAGACAGAGTTAGTTAGTTGTTTGGGTTTAACGCCGAGCATGCGACTAAGGCCATCTCACGGCGGCAGACAGAGAGATAATGATAGGTCTGGAAGACCGATCGACAGAAGTTAACGATACTTTGTCATTACTTACGTGATATGTTGCTCTTATCATCACATAACATGTTTTCTTGTTCAGTTGGGCGGTTATTCTTATTCTCAATTTACCTGAAAAGTTCCTCGTTTTGAATCAAAAGCGAAGTTTCACGGGGTTTCTGCAACAGATGAGCACACTACACGCAGCACGCGCCATTGTTTTGATTGATTATTATTTAGTGTGCTGAACCATGATTTTGGACCTTACGGGGGAGCCGTAAGATCGTAAATCATAGAGCGGCACACTTACGGCATTTATTTATTTATGCAATGATTCATATACTTTTGTATTAATGTTTTCAAAAGGCAAACTGCACTTGCGCAAAAGGGTGACTGTTTTGCGAATGGTTAGGACTCACACAGTAAACTCGTGCAAGGCCCCATCCCCCATCAGCCGGCAACGCTATGCGACACTTTCGCAGCTATTGATGCGGGGCACCTTGCACGAGTTAATAATACCCAATGGTGGGGGACAAGGTTTACCGTTTTAGGGCACCCTGATTTGCTTTGCGGCTTGGGTTGCAAAACGGAGAACGATGTCGATGATGGAGCATGACAACTCACGTCTGTTCCCAGTTCTGCTGTGGACACGCCAGATAACACCCACCGGAAGCAGGTTTCAAGTCGTATTTCCGTACCTGTATCGAGCAATGTTATTTCTGCTTCGTGGTTTGCATAAACGGAGAAGCAGATACGTCGCACTAAGCAAAGGTCCTCGGTCCCACGACGGCCCCTAGTGGGCCCGCGCACGGCCATGTGCGGGCCCACTGCGGCCGTCGTGGGCCCCAGTGCTACTGGGAATAGTTCATGTGATCACACACTTAGGTATTCTTTGCGTCGCAGTCGAGAATGGCCATATGAAGGTCTCGATAAATCATTTTTATGTAACAAATAGTGGTCACCTGTATGTAAGAGCCGCCCCAAAAGAACTGTACCCCCTCCCCCTTCCCCTACCCCTGGTCCCTCTCCCCAATTCCCCTCTCCCCAGCCCCCATTCCCCCTCCCCGCCTTTAAGGACCTTTTATAAAAATGTCACACCTTCAGTTGCATCTTCAAGATGAGATAAGTTGCAAATTGTGTACTTGTTTGCATGTCTATTTTAACCCTGGGTTTCAAGCCGAAATTATCAATGAACTGTGTTGCGACTGTCTTTTCTAAACGGGCTTCTTTCTTCGTTGAGTGCTTCTCTTGTTAATTTGGTGACTGAAATCTACTTTTGGAGTGTGTGACCAGTACGAAGCTTTAGCACGGCACGCGGTTCGATGTCTCAGAAAGCGCTAGGATGAGTCAGCATGCGGTACGAAGTGTCGAAAAGTTAGTTGGACGATGTTTCTGTCTCTTGTGCTCCATCAATTCAGAATACTTCGTACTTACCGGTTACCTACCGTGGCTCGTATATTCTTGCGGCGCGCGAAGGTTAGCTGGTAATCCGAAGCCAAAACTGGGAATCGATGTGTGAAATGTTTGGTTTCTGGGCGGGTCAGCGCAACGGAGTAGGAAGAACCATTGATCAGGCGTGGTTTTTTTTGTTTTTTTTAAATTGCATATTTATCAGACGTACTATTCTATTACAGTCAGACCTGCTCAAACGGCAACCTTTTTATAGTGGTCACCTGTCCGAAGGAGTCACCCTAAAAAAGTATACCAGTATATGAGAATATGTGCCTTTAGCTTGCAGTTAACCCATAAAGCCCTGACACGCTGTGACAGGATGTGGATCGACCATGATAGTTCAAGGGTGGTGTCAGAATAGCTTGGCGCCTTCTGACACCACCCTTGAACTGTCATGGCCAATCTGGCTTCAGATCTGTGACGTAGACCACAACGGATAGCCAAGAAAATGAATCATTTTCATCCTCAGGATGCAATGAGTTAGGAGTTGACTGGCTGGCACCCACAGTGGTCCACCCTCGGTGTTTAATCCAATTCCCAGCCAGTGATCGCCAATTTCGCGTCTGAAACAACTGCGCTCAGGCCGACATTCGCTTGAAGTACACAGATGTAAATGTGACCCAAAATAGACATAAAGAACCTAGGACTCAACAAGAGACATAAATCCTCATGAGCCCCCGCGACTGCGGGGGCTCATGAGGATTTATGTCTCTTGCAGCTGGGTGGCGTTCGCCGGACTTGCCCCCGCAGCTAAGGGGTAAGACACTTGCGAGGACGAATATGCCACAGAGATCAGGGCAATCTAGCGGAACGCCCCCTTTTAGTACTTACTATACCAGGGTGCAACCTACTGTTATTCCTTACTGTGAAACAAAGGGCCGGCTCCGCCTACTGCCTCTGGCGTGATTTTTTTAGTTTGCTCTAACCCCCGCTCAAGCATACCGTGGTCGCCATGTAACACGTGGAAATGAAATCGACGTTAGGCTTTTCGCAAGCCGTCTCCCGACCGGACCATGTTTGTACCAAATAGTCGCCTGAAATCGAAGCTAATTCACTCTGCGATAGACCCATTCACCCTGGTCGTCTCCCTCGAGTCGCTACCGATCCGAAGCGATAGCTAATCGAGGGAGACAACAAGTGTGAGAATCATTTCCTGTTCCTAAGGCCGTCGGAACCGGTGCACATGTCAGAATGCCCCCCTCCGCCAGGATCGGCCGCCTCTGTCATGGCACTTTGGCGTACGGCAGATCGGCTCCATGACACTCATTTAACCTGGGCAGCAAGCAAAAGAAACTCGGGCCGCTGTCGGCCGCAGTGGGCCGCGCACAACTGTGCGCGGGTCCACTGCGGCCGACATCGGCCCGAGAGTCGAAGCTTTTGCTGACTGGGTTTGCCTGACCGGCTGCCGAAATTATGTGATGACGCGCGTTCTAGACCAACCCGTAGTCTTTTTGACGAGTGCGCCACGGTGACCCTGGGTTGCTTTTAGGCTTGGCAAGTGTGCGCGAGGGTTGATGCGAAGGAGTGGGTGGGGAGAGGTGGTGTGTGTGTGTGTGTGTGTGTGTGTGTGTGTGTGTGTGTGTGTGTGTGTGGATTAGGGGGATAACACGCCAAAATTTCTTTGACGCCGGATCAACTTGGGATCACTATGGCGTGGCGTTTTGTGCGAGGAGAGTAAACGCCACATTGACTCTTGCGCTAGATTGAACCGGGCTCAAAATATGCGTACGTCAGATCGACACAGTGTCAATTTGATGTGACAGGGCAGTTTTGCGCGTGTGGAGAGCGAGGGGCGGGGCGGCGGGGGATGATTAGGAGAGTGTGGAAGGCGCCGGCTTTTTTGTGGGTTGCTTTCATATGTAATTTTGTTAATTAAATTGTGTATTTATTTATTGAAAAATTAGGCTAGGGATCTGGCGTGGGAGTCCCTTTGGCAACTTACACCGGTCCGTCAGATCAATATTGTTGTGTCGACGTCTCTACTCTCCTCTCTTGTTGTCTGCGTCTCCGATTACCGTCTAGTCTGAGCGTCTGATTACTATCCGGTTTACTACTAATCACCAATACTATTCAGTGCCACAGCCAGTCCTTCCCAACTGCAAGAGACATAGATTCGCAAGAGCCCCCGCAGGTGCGGGGGCTCATGAGAATCTATGTCTCTTGCTATCTTACTTTACTGTGTAGCCGTCTGAACGTTTGATTACTGTTCAATTTATTAATAATCACTAATACTAGCTGGTTCTACTATTTACTATCCAGTACAAGAGCACGAGTCCATTTTGTCCGCAGGAAGCATAGATCCTCATGAACCCCCTGCATGCTGCGGGGTATAAGGAGGGAGGGGGAGTTTTGAGAACCCATGTTGTCGCAGGATGAAGGTGCTTATGAGAATCAATGTATATGTTTTGGTCCCGTTGATACCGGCACAGACACGATCACCATGAAGGGTCCTTTGAGAATTCTGCGCGACATTTTAGCCAGAACAATTTTCAGATTCAGAGTCAGAAAACTGTTTGTTTTCATCCCTACGTCACACGACCAATCTCTTTAGCGCAAACCGTACCATGTGACTTCACTACAAAAACCCTTGTAGCGACTAATGGAGGACTTTTTATAGCCCTCTTTCTGACGCGTCTTGTATGCCAGTTTTGTTCTACAAAAGATCACCAAAACCTTCTAAAGTACAAAGTCACTTAGTGTTGTTTGAAACAACAGGCACACTACTGGGGACGGCAACGTCATAAAATATTTTAAATTACGTCATAAGTCTATTGTATATAAATGTATATTCCTTGGACGTCAGTCATGTCTCGCGTGATCCAGGTCGAAAGATTTTTTCTTGATTTCTTTTACGAAATTAGCGGAGAAATGAAAACAAATACGTTATTGGTAGCAGGGGCTTGTTGCTTCGGCCTTTGGGGTACAATGGTTCTTTTGACCTCCCTCAGTCTTGCAAGAGTCCGTGTAGCAAACCCCTTCTACAAATAACTTACAATGCCCCATGCCAAGCTGACGAGAGAAATTTTTCTTTTGAGCCGAGATACGCATGACACACGTTTTCCCGCATTCACTCGACGTTCCAGACTCAGTTCCCTTCCCCATTCACACACTCAGTTCCCAGCCTGACATTTAAAACTATATTCACACATACAATTATGCTTCAAAGTGGGGCCCATAGTCAACGCAACAGAGAGAATTATTTGGTAGCTAAAACAACAGAACCAGCTAGCAGAAAGGCAGGTCGACCGCAGCAGGGCTTGGAAGAAAACGCTTGTGACGTCATTTCTACCATTCTGAATACTGAGATGTAATGACGAGCGAAAGAAATGCGACGTCATTCTACTCCTCGGAAACACTAAGTGTTTCTGATGACTCGAATGATTCTTTTCTTTGTCAGTATTTTACTTAATGATGGAAATGACGTCAAGTAAGAATGATGTCAAAGGGCAGAGTAAACACGCGCAGACAGGGTTGCTCTATTGAAACGTCGGTAGTCTGCTCGGCAGACATCGTTATTTTACTGTCGTGTTCACTGTCGTAAAACAAAGCATCACAATGAGCAAAAGGTTTTCGGGCTGATGTTGGCCGCCGATGGCCCGCGCACGGCCGTGCGCGGGCCATCGGCGGCCAACCTCGTCCCGAAAACCTTTTGCACACTTGATTCATTGTCTTGACCTTGCAGACACCCACCAACTCTTAGCCTCCCCGCCGCACTGAGGTGACGAGTCTGGTCCCTATAAACATGTAAATATGCCTGGCGTCCCCTTGGACCTGGCTGTCGCGTGGCGAGGTGAGCCGCTCATGTCTTATTGTCACATTTGCATACATGGATCAGGCAGGCACATTATTATTGCTTCCTGATTAGTTTGTCTCAGACTCAGTGGGGATTTACCCTTTCGCTGGCACATTGGACACAGATTAACCCTTTAGTAACAGCGGCTACCGCGCCACTGTCACTGTAGTAGTTGGACTAGTATACTAACGAGCGACAGAAATACATTTTGGGAATCATCGGAAATACAAAGTGTTTCCTATGATTAAAAAACAACAACTAGCATATCTTTTGCTCGTCAGTGTAGTAGTAGTAGTAGTAGTAGTAGTAGTAGTAGTAGCAGTAGTAGTAGCAGTAGTAGTAGTAGTAGTAGTGCTTCGTTCTTATTAGTTCTTGTTGATGAACAGACACAAATGTGGAATCCATTTTGAGGGCAACAAAACGTCTTGTTTTGTCTTGTAAACCATCGTCTGATAACTTTGATTGCCGCAGTTACGATGATATAAATTAGGCGGGGGCTCATGATTATCTGTGCCACGTGCATACATCTGTGCACCGTTCGCGGTGTCGTGACGGTGGGGTTACCTGTACCTTTGTCTGGGAGTACTCCACCTTTAGCCTCACTCGCGGAGTACGCCACGTGTAGGCCTACACTTGTATATACAACTGAAAATATGAGCGTCTCATATGAAAACAAGTGTACTTGTGGTCTCGTAAACGGTAGTGGTAGTCTACCCCGGCAGTAGCAAAACGTCTTCGGGCCCACGACGGCCGCAGTAGGCCCGCGCACAGCCGTGCGCGGGCCCACTGCGGCCATCGTGGGCCCGAGGTCCTTTGCTTGCTGGTCTTACGCATCATCAGGCAGCTCCCCCCTTCCAAGGTCCTCTGACAATTTGCTGCGTTGGATCTTGCCGCTAGGAGGCGTGCTGAGCAGGTGAGGTGGCGCCAGGCTGAAAGAGGACCAATCATTTACTTAGCATGGTGGATAGTCTGTCCACCGCGACAAGCAAGCAGTGCTTAGTGACAGTTCGGAAACTAAAAAAAAAAAAGCAACACCATTTGACTTCTGCATTGATCAAATAATGCAGTTTTCTAATACGACACGGCATCAAAGAGCTGCAAAACAATAAGCAGCGGCATACTCAATTCAAAACCGCCTGGTTTTTAAATAACGAGATCATGTGCATTCCTGATCTATGAAATGGCATCAAAGATTGAGAAAGTCTAGATTAAAGGAGGACCTGATTTGATGGAAATTTAATTCTGTCGACATGCGGCTTTTGACCCATTCCTTGTCAGCGCCTCTAAAAACGCCGCATATTCAGTGTCGGAAAACTTGTTGATTTGTTTCCGTCAAAGGCGCACGGATTTGTCATATCAGAGGCACACCGGATGTCTCACATCAGAGGCGCACGGATCTCTCATGTCACAGGCGCGCGGATCTGTCTTATCAGGGGCACACCTATCTGTCATATATCGGGAGCACACGGCTATGAATTACGCTTGCAAGAGGCATAGATCCTCATGAGCCCCCGCAACTGCGGAGGCTCATGAGGATCTATGCCTCTTGCAGTCGGGTGTCGGGCGTTGCTGAGTCTTCGAGTCCCGGCAGTGAAAGAGTTAAGACGGAGGTGAGAATCATTCTGGGCGCCTGTCTGATCCCCAACGCCATACGAGTCCTCACATGCGTGCGGCGATCAGCGACTGGCAAGTGTGACCTCGCATGCCGCACGATTATGTACGTGAAAATCCGCATTTTGTGTTTGCGACAGCTAAGACGTTAAACCCCCGGTAATCTTCCCCGTTTTGAGGCGCAGCGATGGGATCAATTAGTGCACGTGCAAGAGGCGCAGATTCGCATGGACCCGCTCAGCTGCATGGGCTCGTGCGAATTTATGCTTTTCCCAGGTACAGAGAAGAGAATTTTCGACTTTTTTTTCCTGGTAGCTTCTCCCAACTACTCCATTCCGTCCAGTATCACAGACGGTAACCCTAGTGAGTGTTCTCAGTGTGAGGCCGCGAAAGATTTGATGGGACCGAAACTGAAGAAGCGAGATGCTCAGGAGCAGGCGGCAGGTGGGCATGTGCGGAAGGCTCATGAGAATCTTTTCCTTTGGCAGATAAGTCTCTGAGATGCATGCTGCGGCGACATTGGTCAGTACATTATTTTACCTTCTTTACTGAAAGCCTTCAGTGCCGACAAAAAACAACAACCACGGAACACCATCCACATGCAAGAGGTGTAGATCCTCATGAGCCCCCGCATTCGCGGGGGCTCATGAGGATCTACGCCTCTTGCTGATCACTTTGTGTCTATGCGCCTTTGACGGCTAGGGATTTTTAAGTCAGTTGAATTTACGCCGATTCAGAAAACACCGTCTGCTTCCACTGGCAATAAAGGGGTAAAAGTGTAGAATTGGGACTACCGGTAATCCGTCTCTGCAAGACGGTAGGGGCGCATGAAAATCTGTGCGTCTTGCAGATGGAAAGTGTTTGGGCAGAGGATTTTGTTTTCGACCGTTTTTCTGGCATCTGGTCACTGCCAATACAACAGCTCATCCCGTCAAGCAGGAAGTTCTCTCCCCTTCCTTGCCACCATTCCATTTGGTGTAGTGATTGATTAGTGCTCTCTCTCTCTCTCTCTCTCTCTCTCTCTCTCTCTCTCTCTCTCTCTCTCTCTCTCTCTCTCTCTCTCTCTCTCTCTCTCTCTCTCTTCTTTTATCCTTGGAAAATAAAGTTTCATTTCATTTCTCTCTGTGCGTGCCAAGAAGTCTGGAAGAGAGAAGTGACCGATAGAATAAAAGAGCTAGTAAAACCGACCAGCTCTCAATGGATGGATTTTTTTTAGAAGAATTTGTAATAATGTAATACTACTAATAATAATAAATAGTTCTTGTATAGCGCTGTTCTCCATGAAAACACTAGACTAACTGTGCATGCACAACAGCCTGCACGCTCTCTCTCAGACACACGCACAATTATGCACTAACCCACCCCATCCCTTCCCAACGCTTTCATCCACTTCCCTCCAGAATCAGAATAAAAGGCAGTCAACAGTTTGCTAAAGGTGAGCTAAATGTTAAATGTCCGACAGAAAAGAAAAGTATTTAAGTGAACTTCGAACTGTGACAATAATCAGCAGAACATGTCAGGCTGTGCCGCTACCCTAATGAGAGATGAACTGTCATGAAAGGCCATCATTTAGGTGTCTTTATCCAGTGCGCAAAGGCCATCGTGCCGACGCACGGCCAAAGGCGGACCGACGACCGACCCTTAGCGCATTGGGTAGCCACCTAAAGTGCTGCCTTGCAAGATTTCTCATGAGAGATCGCCCGTTTTGGAAGCCGACAACATGTTGCTTGTAAAATGACGCCGCGGTTACTCAAAAGAGGTTCTGCTGCAGTATGTTTGTGTGTACGCTGTTCAGTTGTTACATGTTTGGTGAAGTGTGTGTGTGTGTGTGTGTCTGCAGAGAACACAGAAGAGAGAGAGAGACAGAGAGAACTTGCTAGCGCTAAAAGTAGAGAGAGAGAGAGAGAGAGAGAGAGAGAGAGAGAGAGAGAGAGAGAGAGAGAGAGAGAGAGAGAGATAAAGAGGGGTGTGGGGGGGGGGGTGTAGGTTCTACTGTAGTATCTTTATGCGCATGCTGTTTGTTGCATGTTTGGTGAAGTGTGTGTGTCTCAGTGCAGGGAACACAGAAGAGAGAGAGAGAGACAGAGATACTTGCTAGCGTTAAAAGTAGAGAGAGAGAGAGAGAGAGAGAGAGAGAGAGAGAGGGAGAGAGAGAGAGAGGTTGATCTGTGTCTGAGCGAGATTGGTGTGGATTATTGATGTGTCCCATAAATTGGCAAAACCTACATCGATCTAAATGTGCCTGGCGTCAACTGTCTCTTTTTTCTCCGTTGCCATTCAGATTTTTGTTTCAAGAGAGGGAGACACACACACACTGACATGAACAAATGCACGCATGCTTAAACGCGCACATGCATAAACAAAACACATACATAAACAACACACACACACACACACACACACACACACACACACACACACACACACACACTCACACTCTCACTCTCTCTCTCTCTCTCTCTCTCTCACACTCACTCTCACACACTCACTCTCACTCTCACTCTCACACACACACACACACAAACAAACATTGGCAGTTGCTCACGCCACCTTTCACGTGCAAGAGACTATCAAGACAGTGTCAGTACATGTGTGTATATTGCTGGCAGAGATTGGCTCTACAAGTATAAACTTTAACACTGACCCAATAGACAAAGGCCATCGGGCCGTAGTGGGCCCGCGCACGATAGTGCGCAGGTCTACTGCGGCCAACTTCGGCCTGACAGACTTTTGCGTACTGGGTAGGTGTCGGCGGACTGATTTAGCCAAAGACAGCCTCTGATGTAGTTAAACCTGTTTTGAGAGACATCTTTTTTTTTTTTCTAGAAAAAAAAGAAGCTCTTAAACGACATGCACTCTAGAAAAGTCTAGAAGTAGAAGTGCAAAATGTGTCACCTGCCATTAAAGACCAATCATTTAGGTAGCTATCCCACTTAACTCATTCTACCCCATCACCGAAATCCTTACATTTTGTCGGCGTCCTCTGAAGACTGCGTTGCAGCGCAGGACACAGATCGACCATGATAGTTCAAGGGTGATGCCAGAATAGCTTGGCGCCTATGGGCGCCAAGCTATTCTGGCATCACCCTTGAACTATCATCGTCGATCTTTATTTTGCTGTGGTGTGTCTGGGGTAGAATGAGTTAAACGATTGGTCTTTAATGACCGGTGATCTCATAGTCAAGTTATGCTGCACTACTCTCAGTGCAATCGACCTCGTTCGTCAGTGATGCAATGGGTTCACACGGTCTCTACGCTAAAAGCCTCTCTCGAACTACCAATTAACACTTTAGGGGGCAATCTTAACCCTGATACCCCAACAGGAGGCAGATCAACCACCGTTGAACTATTAGGCCATTTTTTTTCTGGCATTGCCCTTGAACTGCCTTGTAGGCGCCAGGTTATTGTGGCACTACTCTTGAACTATTATACAGTAACTCTGCCACCACCCTTGAACTGCTATCCAGGCGCCAAGTTATTGTGGCATCACCCTTGAACCATCTTGTAGGTGTCAAGTATTTCTGGAACCACCACTCAAAGGTCACGTACAGTCTGTCTCCTGAATTGGTGTGTAGTCCTGAAAAAGGACAACTCTTAGCCTACAATGTGTTAATCTTGATTATTACAGCAAGCGTAAAATAAAATTAAAAAAAAAAAAAAAACCAAAAACAACCACCAACTTGACTGAATTCGCCATTGGACTTTGCATGATGGAAAGGCTTTGTTATTTCATTTTTTTGTATTATGTGTGCTGGTCCGTGATTTTGGACCTTACAGGCGTTAGGTCCAAAATCACAGGCCAGCACACATGAACTGTGCGAACTCACGGCTGAAAACTGTAAAGCCTATTGATGTAGAACAGCACATATATCGTCATAAAAAAACAAAAACAAAAAAAACAACTATGAAATGAACGTCCCAGTGCGCAAAGGCCATCGGGCCGACGTCGGCCGCTGTTGGCCCGTGCGGGCCAACGGCGGCCGATGTCGACCCGATGGCTTCTTGCGCATTGGGATTATAGTAACTAGCATATCTTGGAATAACCAGAACCCAAAAGTTATATGAATAATAAAATTTCACGGTTTTGTGAATTGTGTTCGAAAAGGGACAATAGAGCGGACAAGGAATCAATGTTGGAGTTCATTTTCGATCCTTTGTCCACTTTAAATATCATTCGACACTTTTGTCAACTTTAAATGACGTTTTAGTGAAAGGGTTTATCTGTCAGTCTCTGCTGCTTTGTCTGGTAGACTGCAACGTATTATAGAAATGGCATAGCTTATAGATAATCTGGCTTTTTCTACTGAATTATGTGTTCAACATAAAGCGCATGAAAGATGAATTTCAGAATAGTTTGATATTTTGATCAGTTCTGACATTATCTAAGGTACCAAAATCATATGCCATTCATTCTTGACATTAAATATGTAGATACATATGAATTTCAGAGTCAGATTCACATTCAGAAAACGTTATTGCCCCCTGCTGAGTTGACTAGGGAAACTTTTCCTTTTGATCCGAGATGCATTTATCTCATTCAGCCCCGACACACCACAGCAAGACCTGGCGCGAGCATGATAGTTCAAGGGTGGTGCCAGAATAGCTTGGCGCCCATAGGCGCCAAGCTGTTCTGGCACCACCCTTGAACTATCATGCTCGATGTGTCTCTAGAACTGTAATGCAGTCCTTCAGAGGGCAACTTCAAAATCTGGGGATTTCGCTCCTAGGGTAGAATGAGCTAACAAAATGAAGTCTCATTTTCCCGCAGTCCTCACTTCGCGTCACATATATATGCAGCCGCACCCTTCCCCATTTATTGTGATCAGTCGATTTGAAATATGACTCATGACAGGTAACTCTTTTGAATCTGGTCCCCTAAAAACAGCAACTCCACGCGGATTTTCATTCTTCAATGAGATCATGATAAATAATAATAATAATAATAATAATAATATACATTTATATAGCGCTTAACCTCCAAATGAATGGTGCTCTAAGCGCTTTACAAGATCAAAAATCACAGAACAAAAGTACAAGAAAGAAAACATAATAAATATTTCAAAAATTAAAGTGACGCATAGCGAAAGCTCGCACTCACACATCACACACACACACCGTTACAAGAACAGTTAATGCCAAAGATGATGGTGACTATGAAACTAATTTTTCAGCGGCAAAAGCTGTGATGGCTTGCTCGGATTGATAAAAACCGAGTCCGCTTTCAAACTTTCGAATGTACAAAAGGTCTTGATCCCCCCCCCCCTACCCCCCCCCCCTCACTAAGCAACGGTAACTCACTGTGCTTTTAAAAGGCGATCAGGCCGACGTCAGGGTGGGGGTGGGATTGAGGGGGGGGGGGGGGGGGGGTACCATCACGGATTCATGACGATTTATTTCGCGAATGGAGAATTAACTCATTCAGCCCCACTGCCGTATTTCCCCAATTTCTTAGGCTTCATCTAGAGTATATGTACCAGTTGCAGGAGACGGATCGACCATGATAATTCAAGGGTAGTGCCAGATTAGCTTGGCGCCGTCCGGCGCCAAGCTAATCTGGCACTGCCCTTGAATTATCATGGTCGATCCATCTTCTGCTGTAATGCGTCGGGGCTGAATGGGTTAAAAAAAAGTAGCATTCACGTGTAACGATGGAAATAGACGATGAAGAGAGACGGCAGCGCCTCCATAACCTCTTTTACTGGCCGAAAACTCTAAGAATGGAGGCTGGGTGAGTGTGGGGTAGTAAAATGGGAAAGACTTTTCATCTGCAAGAGGCATAGATTCGCATGAGCCCCGCAATTGCTGGGCTCATAAAAATCTATGCCTCTTGACAATGGAGTTCGGCACAATCAATGTAACTCATTCACAACATTTCTCAACTGGCCGGATAATCAAACCGCGTGTTGATGATGGTTCTGACAGCGTATACTGGTAAGTTTGAACTGTGCAGATCGCACTGACTCACAGTTTGTCCCTACACGTACTCCATTACACGTAGGCCTACCAGCGCCGGAGAATTCAAATTCAAATTCAAGTTAAAAAACTTTATTGTGTCAGTCTAGCCGACTAAACAAACGGTTAGATCCCCTGCCCCTTCCCATCAGGCACCCATTTGCCCACGGAGAAATGTACAGGTAAAGTTCAAGTTTAACCCATAACATACTGAGGATAAAAGCTTCAAATTTATACAATGCCATATGCAAGCTACATTACAGTACTTACAGATAAGGATATAGACCAATGGCTTTAGTTCAAGGGTGGTGCCAGAATAGCTTGGCGCCTAGAGGCGCCAAGCTATTCTGGCACTACCCTTGAACTATTTTAGTCAAACTTATTTCACACATTGGTGTATACCGAATTATAAGGGTTAAAGGCACAAGGAAACAGGAAGCTTGCAAACACAGGTTGACTGAAACACAGCGATTGATATAAAAGCATACTTAAATAATGGTGACAGTGATAAGCAAACGTTCTACTCCTTTTTGTATGCAATCACATGTATTGTTCACAGTAAAGCTACGTTTCCATCAGCACAAATGCGATACGAATCCGATCAGAATCCGATAATGCAGTGCAGTTTTCGTTTAAAATTCGTGGAGCGCGTGTTTCCATATGAAAGGCCTTTGGAGATATTATGAGATTTAAGTATGAGATTTATGAGATTTAAGAGATTTTACTTTTGTTGGTAAGGAGGTCCATAGGGGTGCACCCGAAAAAAAAAAGCTAGTCTTAAACGAACTTTTTATATGATCGGCACTGGATGTAGCAATGCTGGTTACGTTTGGTCTGTGGCAAAGATGACGACCAGGTGCACGTGACGGGAAAATGATCGCTGATACTTAGCTGACGAACCTGAGCATTACGCATTGATTTCGGATCATTGGTGTAAACATGATCAAGAAGGGTTGACGAGGACTGGGTGATGCGGATGGGAGATTTGATAAATTGATGAAGACCAAACCGAGAGGTCACAGACCGCCCTCGCTAGCCATGTCCATCATATCAACAAAAGTGTCAAGCCATTCATGGGTACATGAGGGGTTACGATAAGTACAGCCAATAAGCAGAGGTTTTGCCTTAGGAATTTTGAGCTCCAGCCAAAGGCTTTCCACGTCCATGGACTCGAGATCTGCACGCCTGCGAGTACAGTTTTTGACCGAATGGTGAAAGTAAACAGCAAGCCCAGTGTGTTTTGGAGCGGTAGCATCTCGCCTAAAGAGGCAGTAATTTGGAATAGCGATATCTTTGTCATCAGTCATGGAGTCAAGGCGTGTTTCACTGAGTCCAAAGACGTGGAAAGACCTAGGCCCGTTGAGATACGTCTGAATGTCTGGAATTTTGTTGTACAGGTGGTACACATTCAGACGGCCTATTAATAGCCCATCATGACTGTGACCCTGTTTAGTACTTGGCATATCAATACTTAAAAATAAGTCGAGTACTGAATAAGTGTCAACACGTCAATAAACTGATAGTAACTCAGTCGTTTCAAACCGTCAGACTAGGCTGAAAGCAGCGGACAGCTCTGTCCACTCGACTGTCACTCAAAATTGTCACACAACAGCTAGTATACACAGCTGTTTAGCACATGATAAATGTAGTAATCTGGTGATTATCAATCCCGATTAAAGGTACACGACCTACCTATCACTGGGAGGTATAGTACCAAATTACACCGAAGAAGGCTCAGATAAAGTCTCTTCCACACAGACAGCAAGCTGTCAGATGACAAACTGTCAGCGACAATAACTACACTGTCAAAAACACTAATAATTAGTCTTATTGAGCATAACGCTATATAATAAGTCTCCAAATGTCTTCAAACACAAAATTTAGACTGTCGATGAGGAACATTATTGGACGCGATTGTCAGTGAATGTTAGCACCAAATAAGCACAACCCTGGAACACAGTCAAACACTCAATAAAAATCTGGCGTTAAGTCCGAAGCCAGTAAAACACACAGTATGTATGAAGTCTAGGGAAAACAATGGCGTAAGGCTGCATAGAGAGATGGTATGCATACTGAGTGGATTATAAATATTGTATACAGACCTCACATGAAAGATCCATAGACTCCAGTGGAACCGCTGCTTTAGCGTAGCAGTTCCAGAGTCCTTGGGAGGTCTTTGCACTAGTTTTCTCACTTTCACTACACCTACATGGCAGCCAGATGCTGCTGCCGGAGAGCGCTGAGAGAGAGAGAGAGAGAGAGAGAGAGAGAGAGAGAGAGAGAGAGAGAGAGAGAGAGAGAGAGAGAGAGAGAGAGAGAGAGAGAGAGAGAGAGAGAGAGAGAGAGAGAGAGAGAGAGAGAGCGAGAGAGAGAATGAATTATACAAATTGGTGTAGACTGAAAAAGCCGTGCTAAAGCGGACTAAAGACATAGGAGAGAATCTTGCACGATAGAACTCTCAAGGAATGGTTTATCCTCTCTCCGGCTGTATGAGACATATATTTACATGGGAATCGTGAAAGCCTGTGTCTTGTGAACAACTGAGATGGTCTCCAGCTTCTCCTCATGTTCAAGGTGTTGTGTCCGGGTAAACGATCATCTGCTGTATCAAAAAATGTATGGCATTTCTTTCAAGTTCTTATTTTCCCAAATGGAAATAAGTGTGTGTGTGTGTGTGTGTGTGTGTGTGTGTGTGTGTGTGTGTGTGTGTGTGTGTGTGTGTGTGTGTGTGTGTGTGTGTGTGTGTGTGTGTGTGTGCGCGCGCGTGTGTGTGTGTGTGTGTGTGTGACTTTTGGTGCGTGTGTGCGTGTGTGAGTGTGTGCGTGTGTGTGCGCGCGCGCGCGCTCGCGTATGCGTGTGTAGTCTTGTCTTGTTTTGTCTAGTCTGGCGTGTTCTTGTTTTGTCATGCGTTATCTTGTATCTTGCCTTTTCTGGTCTGTCTGATCTGATTTCATCGCAGCTAGTTCATCGTCTTTTGCTCTTGATCCCCGTAGCTAAAGGTCTTCGGGCCCATGAGGGCCGCTGTGGGCCCGCGCACGGCCGTGCGCGGGTCCACTGAGGCCATCGTGGGCCCGAGGACCTTTGCTGACGCATGAGGATCTCATCCTAGATACTTTACATCGGTGCTCCTGACATTGCACAGGACATTGGTCGTTCAGTTCCGTGCCATCTGCATGATGGGAAAGTATCCCTGCAGCGTTTGCACAACGCGTTGTCTATTGAATCGTAACTTGGGAAGGTCTCAAGAGAGTCCGCACCAGGATCTCATCCTAGATACTTTACATCGGTGCTTCTGACATTGCACAGGACATTGGTCGTTTAGTTCCGTGCCATCTGCATGATGGGGAAAGTGTCCCTGCAGCGTTTGCACAACTCGTTGTCTATTGAATCATAACTTGGGAAGGTCTGAAGAGAGGTGCAGTTCCACAGATGGAGGATGCCAGAAGAATGTCTGACATTGAGCCTTTCTCGTAGACTATGTCCCTCTACAAAATTGTGACGTTTCTGAACGATTTATTGGCTGGCTGGCTGGCTGGCTGGCTTTTGTGAACGTTTGCCTGTGCGCAATTCATTAGTTCCCATACGTTTTGTGCTACCGTTTTAGATTAATTGCCCACTGACCTTTTCACTCAGTCAGTAACACTGACGAAATAAGGGTGAGCAAGAGGCATTGATCCTCATGAACCCCCGCTATGCGGGGACTCATGAGGATCTATGCCTCTTGCGTATGGTTCCTAAGTTTTGGACGCTTGAGTTAAATATGAAAATCCATTGTTCAACAGTGCATTTCAATGATTCACTGTACGCTTGGGGGACTGAATGACGTCAAAGAGAGAGTAGTTTTCCTTGTGCAATGGACGATTTCAGGAAATGCCATGAATGGTGTTGAATATAGGTTGAGTACTCGTGTTCCTGGTAAGCTTACAAAGGGGCTGGCATTTTATAATTAATTTAAATGCAATTACTGTATGAGTTTTGGGCGTTCAAACACATCTCCCGCCAAACGATCGTGTAATACATTTATCTTTGCATAATTTAACTTAACGGATTCGGCCCGACGGCCGTATTTCCCACATTTTGGAGGCGCCATCTAATGACTATGCACCAGTTGCAGGAGATGGATCGACCATGATAATTCAAGGGCAGTGCCAGATTAGCATGGCGCCGACATGCGCCAAGCCAATCTTTCATTACCATTGAATTATCATGGTCGACCCATCTCCTGCTGTAGTGCGTCAGGGCTGAATGGGTTAAGGTGATTGCAACGTAATGCATAATTTTGTGTGTGTGATGGGAAAGTGCCCAAATGTTTTCTTTTTATGATTATAATTTGTGCATTTAAATTTTATGATTTACTTTAAAGGGATCTAACCGCATACTTTTGTGCATTCATGATCATTCAGACATTTAGCTTGCATAATTGAACGTAGATCAAGTTGACCGCCGGGTGATTCTTAATAGACATGCGTCAGATTGTTGCTCTTTGTAATATCAGTTTTTAACCCATTCAGCTCCGAAGGCCGTATTTCCCAAATTTTGGAGGCGTCATCTAATGACTATGCACCAGCTGCAGGAGATGCATCGACCATAATAATTCAAGGGCAGTGCCAGATTAGCTTGGCGCCGACAGGCGCCAAGCTAATCTGGCACTACCCTTGAATTGTCATGGTCGACCCGTCCCCTGCTGTAGTGCGTCAGGGCTGAATGGGTTAAATCAGTTGTAATCCCTTCACTGCGGCTCCACGGTGGACGCAGATTGTTTTGGAAATCGTAAATTTAACTTCTGAGATCTCCAGCTGAAAAAGGAACATGGACCAAAAGTGGTTTCAACATGAGACATAGATCCTCATGAGCCCCCGCAGACGCGGAGGCTCATGAGGGTAATAATAATAATAATAATAATAATAATAATAATAATAATAATAATAATAATAATAATAATAATAATAATAATAATAATAATAACGGTATTTATAATGCGCTTATCTTATAATAATTATAACTCTAAGCGCGCACTCACAACTCGCGCACGCATGCGCACGCTTTAGACAACGACTCACGTACCACAAATAGTGAAATACATTACGCCGACAGTCAGCTTGGGATGGGGAGTGTGGTGATGTTATAGTGCTAGAACTGTTGAAAGAGGTGAGTTTTGAGGGCGGACTGGAAGGAGGAGAGAGAGAGAGTGTTTCTGATGGAGAGAGAGTGGGAGAGTGTTCCAGGTGGATGGACCGTATACTGAGAAGGAGCGGGGGCCGAAAGTGCTGAGTTTGGTGCGGGGGATGTGGAGACGGAGAGGGTCGGAGGCGGAGCGGAGGGAGCGGGGAGGAGTGTGGGGGTGGAGTAAGTTTGAGAGATAGGCGGGAGCGCAGTTGTTCAGGGATTTGTAGCAGAGAGACAGAATCTTGTATTGGATGCGTTCGGGGATGGGAAGCCAGTGAAGGCGTTTGAGCAGGGGAGTGATGTGGTCGGATTTTTTCTTTCTGAGGACGAGGCGGGCAGGATCTATGCCTCTTGAACTTGGGGGATATTTGCTTTGAAGGGATTATAATTCAATGTTATAAAAATGTATTTAAGTGGTCAGTGAACAAAACACTGACCACTCAACAACATTTTTATAAAAGGATCTCAGTCTAAATACGGCTTTGCATGTAGGTTTAATTTGATTTAAGTTAATTTAATTTAACTGTCGGGGGATTTTATGACAGACATATGTCAAATACTTTCCTGTTTTATGATTTTAAAAAATTGTAATGATAAAACGAATCATGTATGACATTTAGCTTGAATAATTTAACTGTTACCCTTGGTATGGAACCGGTGACGCAGGTGTCCAAAATATACTGACGAGCAAAAGAAATGTGACGGATGTGTCTCCCGATTTAGGTTTTTATATCTTTTTAACTCGTGCGTGACGTGCAGCATCCAAATGTTTGGCATTAAGCCGTGCATCCGAATGTAGCCCCGAATGGAGTAAGCTCAAAGTTTTGGAAACGTATCCAACTCTATTATACAGGTGTGCGGGTCTTTCATTGACTTACACGCTTCAATGCCGAGAAAAATTGAACATCACCCAACTGCAAGAGGGGTAGATCCTCATAAGCCCTGGCAGAATTCAATTTCCGTTGTTTGCCGTGGGACTACAGAGATTTATGTACTGTCTTAGGCCAAATTATGTGCCTCCTGGTTGTCATTTTTTTTTTTTGGGGGGGGGGGGGGAGCGGGGGGTGGGGGGTGGGGATAGGGGGGGGGGGGTTAGTGTGGATATATATAAATAGTGTTTATTGCTTCGTAATTTCGTAGGCAATAGATTTCCCTGTCCCCCATAACCCGCCCGTCAGGGCCGTCCATGATCACCTCGGTGCTGTGGACGTTAAACCCGAACTAATCATCATCATCTTCGTAATTTCTTTACCCCCTTGTGCATGCAGTCACCGCTACTGTTTTCAAGGGAGTTAAGAAGAAAGCACTAACCAAATAACCAGCCGGCCACAAACAAACCGCACCGGTCAGACTGACTGTTCAAAGTCTGCGCCAGACGTCACAGCACGGCACAGCAGCTGGTCCTCTCAGATTAAGTCGTCTGCTGGACGTCTGGGGGGAGGGGGTGGAAGTGAGAAAACCTTCCATTTGCAAGAGGCATAGATCCTCATGAACCCCCGTAATTGCGGGAGCCCATAAGGATCTGTGCCTCGTGGACTTTGCGTCCTTCACCATGTACTTAAAACAATGGCATGGTGACGAGATGTTAGATATTGATGGTTTAACGCCCGAGAAGGTGGATAATAAGCCCTCTCACGGCGGACATGATGATTGGAAGACGGGGTATGTGTGTGTTTGCATGTGCGTGTGCGTGTGTGTGTCTCTGTGTGTTTGCGTGTGTATGTATGTGTGTGTTTGTGTGTGTGTGTGTGTGTGTGTGTGTGCATGCGTGCGTGCGTTCGTATGTTTGTGCGTGTGTCTAAGCCAATACTTGACACTTTGGCGTCTGCTTATGACAGGTTAACCTCTTCAATGCTGAAAAAGAGCTCATGAGGATCTATTACCACCTCTTGCTGGTCTAACTTTTGTAACTATTCCTCGGACGAACGAGTATTTTTTATTTATTTTTTTTGGAAGGGGGGGGGGGTGGAGTGGAGTGAAGGGGGGGGGGGGAGGGCGGTCGAATTTACGATGATGTTAGACATGCGGCAAGTCTCGAGTGAATTGAAGCACTGCAGCAGAAGATTAATCAACCACGTAACTTCAATGGTAGTGCCAGATTAGCCCAGTGGTTCATCTTTTCGGTGTGATTCTGCAACTGTGATACTATGTTGTGACATTATGTTTGCTTACTTTTATTGACTAGGCGCTGAGCTAATCTGGCGCAACCCTTATTTGTGTCAAGGCCGATGGACTAAATCCCACAGCCGACACGCAGTCTTTGCAGACGCCGCCTAAAGTTGCGAAAGCAATTATTTTAATTGTGGATACATTACTTTTGTGTCTCGAGTTCCCTTTATACCGATCGTCTAGAGTTCGGTGCAAACCCAGCAGCTGGCGCAAATAATTTATCTCCATATGACCCAGGGGAGGCCGGTGGAGGGTGGGTGGGTCTGTCTATTGTGTGATGCTGTCAAAGTTGACAAATCTGGATGCACTGTTTGCGAGCTCTGCCGGATGTTCTCATGTCCTTTGATTTGCAGTACATTGTATTCGTATAATATATGTGGAACAGTTTTAGCTCACTGCGGACACGTATATGAGTAGTTGTCGACATTCAGAAAGTTAGTCAATACTTCTGTGATGAGAATTTTAACTCATTCGCGGCCAGTCGCATCCGGATGCGCGGCTTATGCCGCGCATCCGGATGCGGCTGGCCGCAAATGAGTTAACCCTACACTTTAGCGAGTATGGGGTCTTTCTTACCTCGACCGAACTGAACTGATCTGACATTATTACTCGTGTCAAACGTATTATTCTACAGTAAATTCCGGATATGACAAATCGTCAGGGGACCCAGTTTTTCTGGTTGTTATATCCGATGTTTGTTATAAGCGAAGTAATTTACGTTGAAAAACTGCTGTTGGGACCTTTGCCAAAAGTGTTGCTATATCGGACTTCTGTTATTTATATTCGACCTTGTAATAAGCGGAGTAGACATACTTTTAGTTTAGCTGTGGATTTGGCTTCGTTTTTATTGTTATTTCAATGAACGCCCTACAGTTAGTTAGTTAGTTATTTGGGTTTGACGCCGAGGAGGCGACTAAGGCCATCTCACCCAGGGAACGTCTTACAGTAGCGGATGTAGTACAATATTTAACTTTCAGAATCCAGTGGTTCATCTTTTCCGTGTGATTCTGCAACTGTATTTTACTAACATAGGTGATACTATGTTGTGATATTATGTGTGCTTACTTTTGTTGACTCTCGACAGGCAAAGACAAATATCCTGTTACGGACAATACATTTCTTGAATCTTGAAACCTAACCTTACACTACAGCAGAAGCTGCATCTTTTATGATAGTTCAAGGATGGTGCCAGAGCAGCTTGGCGCCTATAGGCGAAAAGCTATTCTGGCACCACCCTTGAACCATCATGGCATGTGTGCTCGTGATCTGGTTTAACCCATATCTTTCTGAGGCTAAACGCTTCAAATTTATACACTGCCATATGCAAGCTACATTACAGTACTTAAAGATAAGGATATAGACCGATGGCTTTAGTTCAAGGGTGGTGCCAGAATAGCTTGGCGCCTAGAGGCGCCAAGCTATTCTGGCACTACCCTTGAACTACTTTAGTCAAACTTTTTTCAAACACTGGTGTATTCCGAATGATAAGGGTTAATTATAGTTTTTAGAGAACAGCTCTATAGTTTCAATACTAGGTCAATTTTCGCAGTTTTAATCCTTTCACGTACACGCTACGTTGGTGTACATATATATTATTAGACTCGTCTGCTGGCGGTGTTCTTTGTGGAGATCGTGATGCTGATATTTTAACGTAGTGTTACTGAGTCCAAGCAGACGTGCACTGAATGCTAACATCGCAACAGTATCACATCCCCGGCCGAGTTTGAGAAGCGTAAATGATATGAGTGCTGGTCTGTGATTTTGGACCTTACGGCGTAAAACTGTAAGGTCCAAATTCACAAACTAGCACATGAGATCAGCCGTGAAGTACAATATGTGCGCGCATGACTCATCTTGCGGTAAATAGCCGGAACCAGTTAATGATCATGTGACCCGGTCAGGTCACCACTATTCAACTGTACCACCAGATGGCTTCTCAGGCTCTTCTCTAGCGAAGACGTTCTCTTTTATAATGTTATATGCTTTTGTCGCACACAATGACTCGCTATTAGTCCAGCAAACATTCGTCCGTTCAGCATCCGTCCATCCATCTACCATTCTATCCTTCCTTCCAACCATACGTCCGTCCGTCCATCCGCCACCCACCCACCTGCCCATCCATCCATCCATCCATCCACCACTAGTTCGTCCCTCTCGTTCCTATGAACTTGCACCCGTTTGCATGCTTCAATCCATCTCCCAGTAGAAAAAAACGTCTTCGGGCCCACAACGGCCGCAGTGGGCCCGCGCACAGTCGTATGCGGGCCCACTGCGGCCGTCGTGGGCCCGAAGACCTTTACTTATTGGGTCCACCCGCTATTATTCATATCTACGAGTGTAACAATGAACACTGTAGATTTTGAGATGTTTTAAAATTGCAGAGGCGAATATCGGACCAGATGTGTCCCCGGATGCATGAGGGATTAACATGAACATTTATCTGTGGAATACGCCATAGCCCAGCGGTGCCATGGGAGCTTAGAGTTTTAGGAACAAACCTGACTAATAAGATTGTCTCAATGCTGGGTGTTACGTGGCAGTGGTCGTAGTATCATGCATTGTAATCACACCATACGCACTCACGCAGGGTTCTTGAATAAAAACCTAACTCAGCTGCAACTCGTCACACGCGGCACAAGGTTGTAGACCCCCATACTGGAGGAACAGTTGCAACAGCACTTCATTCTCACGATGCACTCTCAGCACAATGCATCCACGCTTTGATACACTGTCTCTTACAATGCATCCTCACGTAGATACACTGTCTCTTACAAATGCATGCACATACTTTCTAACTCAATTATACTATCACAGTTTTCCTGACCCCGCACATTACACCACTCAACCAATCAGAAACGAAAACGTAACCAAAATCATTAATATTTATTAAAAAGAACACTCTAGATTTTTCTGCAATCTTCCACTAAAATCAACGTGCATTACGTAAACGTCATGAAATGTAACCAACATGTGTACTTCAAAACTGTGACGTCATGTTTGGGGTCACTAGAACAATCGTGCCTTTTCAGAACCTTCCAGCTTAACCTAGGTCGGACTTGGCTACAACTTAGCGAAATGTGGAACATTTTAGCCACACACACAAAAAAAATCGATCACAATTCGCCATGCCAAAGGAAATGAATCACACTAAAAAGGTAAGGGATTCTAATCAAAATAACTCAACTGAACATTGGATCTTTTCATAGGATCAACACATACACATGCTCTAAAAAGAATAACACAACCACAAACGTAACACCCGACCACATTATTGCAGTTTAGAAAATTAACCCGTTCAGTGCCGAGAAAATCTGAAACCATCCAGCTGCAAGAGGTACAGATCCGCATGAGCCCCGGTTGTTGTGGGGGCTTATGAGAATCTATTCCTGTTGCTGACACTACTTTCAATCCATGTTCTTGGGAAAGTTGGACATTTTTGCTGTTTAATTAATAATGACTGCAGAAACGCAATCTTAGCTGACTGGCACTGAACAGGTTAACCATTTAGCCCAGACGCACATTTAGCCCAGACGCACTACAGCAGGAGATGGATCGACAGTGATAATTCAAGGGTAGTGCCAGATTAGCTTGGCGCCATGAGTCGCCAAGCTAATCTGGTACTACCCCTGAATTATCACGATTGATCCATCTTGTTACGATTGTGGCTGTGTTGTTCTGTGAGAGCATGCATGTTTTAATCGTAGGAAACAATCCGATATTTATTTGAGCTATCATGGTTGCGAATCACGTACCTTTTCAGTAAGATTCTTTATCGTTTGCGCAGATAGCGGAATTGGCTTTGTTATGATACGCTAAGTTTAGTCCGGAAGCTTCTAGCAAAGTCGCACGGAGAATAGCGGTCGATTTTTGTTATGCGTAGATTCGCTGAGAATAAACCAGAACGTTCGAGCAAGGTCGCGCTGTCTAGTGACCTCGTATTTGTGACATCAAAGTGACATCAAAGTGTAGAGCCGCTCTATTTTTATTTTTAGTCATAGTTGTTTTCTGTGCGCGTGAATTTAGCAGCCAGTCAGTGTGTTTTATGAAAGGTCGTGAACGGTCTGCCATACTCTTATGTGACGTCATTACACACTGGGATTTAGGGCTGAAATTAGCAGTCGAATTTTTGTAGACTATTTTAGTTTATTCTAGAAAGTTCTTTTTATTTAATATTTATGAGTTTCAGTTACGTGTTCTGTTCTGATTGGTTGCGTTGTGTGAATTCGGTGGATTTTTCTGGAAAATTGTTTTACTATAAAAGATGGTGCTAGGAAGCACGTGTGTACATTGTCATGCATTGTCAGATGTAGGGACACACAGTTTATCGTAGGTATGTGGCCCGTATAGGATGTACATTGTGAGAGACGCAGCGTAACGGTGGTGTACGTTGAATGAGAAACGCATTGTGTCGCCAGTGTTGACATTTTCAAAAGAGACATTGTATCAGTGTTGGTGCATTTGGGAATGCATTGTGTGGAGATTGCAATAAAATATTGTTGGAACTGTTACTCCAGTGTTGTCTACAACCTTACGCCACGTGTGACGGGTTGCAGCTGAATGAAGTTTCTTTCAAAGAACCTTACCTGCGTGCCGTCTGGTGTGATATCATACTACGACCATATCTCAACACGTAACACATCTCGTTCACCTAGGCATTGAGTGACAACTCTAAAGGAAATGCAGCCTTGGGGTTAAATGGGTTGACCGCAGCGACACTGAAGGAACTAAAGGCATAACCAACAAAAAACGAAACACGCTTTGAAAGGGCGAGCACAAATTTGTGTGATAGTACTTTCACTTCGCCTTTTTTTCTTGTCTTTTTTTGTTTGTTTGTTTTTTTCTTCTTTTTTTTTTTGTTCTTTTTTGCTTTTTTTTTTTTTGGCGGGGTGTGTGGGGGTGGGGGTGGGGGTGGGGTACTATTTCTTTATATTTTATACACCGCGGCCTGGCAGTCGCCTTTTAGGACTGCTTACTGGTTGACACTTCGTCCAGCAAATCTGAACATCGCACCGCGCGCTAAACTTCGTACTGGTCGCACGCGCGATTCTAGCACAACACTCTGCCTTGATACGCCAATTTTTAGATTGGAATCCAAAGAGGACCTATACTTGTGATCACGGAGACCACGCATCTGCTTCTTCTATAGCTGTTTGCAAGCACGAAGCGGAAATTAACTCGAATCGATACACTACGAAAATACGTCTCGAAACGTGCTTCCCCCATGGCGGTACATTGTTTTCAGTCTAGTGTGGATACGGGACGCCAGTGCTGGAATCAGCCTCCAACTGACGATCAGACCACAGGCTGGGGTAGAAATTTTGTTTTCACAATTTTTATCATATTTCTGATAGTATTTATTTCTTATAATGAATATAAGAAATTAATTTACAGTGAACTAATTTTTTGCCAGGTGTAAAAACACCAACCACCAAAAAGACTTTTCAAAACAGCTGCGCGAACACTGAATGATTATTATCTTAATATAAAATCATTTTTCTACACCAGCCTGTGGAACAGACTACACAACACTATCATTTATACACATAACACATCGATGACTTCCTCTTGGTGAGCAAGAGGTATAGATTCTTGCTAGCCCCAAAACCTGCCTCTTTGAAGTCTTGCACCGGCACTGAGAAGGAACAGATTTGCATTGGCGGCTCTGTATACGGGGCACAGATTTTCTTTGCCCTTTATGCAGAGAGACTGACGGAGGCGAGTTATTGAACTGAAATTACCACCATCGCCCACCACTACTAACACAATACCGATACAATCTACTACAACGACCTCACCACGCTTTGGCCGCAGTCTGTAGCGACTGCATGCCGCGCGCAGGCCGGCACCTGTTACTGTTCACTGATCCGTGAAAACTGCTAAATTGCACGTGCAGGGTCAGTCGCAAGCTGTGCTCGGTCGAGCGTGCACGGAACGCTATTGGTGCAGATATTATTTTTCCGTTTAGCGTCCCATTTATTTTTCGCTTTAGCATTGTGTTCTGGTCATGTCTTGAATGCCAACATCGGGTTTACACGCGACAGTATATCACAAGATTGGATACAGGGCGGACAGCTCTCCCGAAGGCATACCCGGTGAGCTAAATGTTCTCGGGCTGCGGAAGCCATAGATGGCCCGCGCACGGGGACCTTTTGCTTCGACCTATCTATATGAAGTCAGCACCGCGATAACTTTGAATAACGAGTTCTGACTGCCCCGGCTCTCCGTTTTCGTGATATACTGAGGCTGACCCGCACGCCTATTTATTTTCCGATTTTTTTCCCCGCCGCAGAGCAGGATTATAAATGTCGGTGACTTGTAATGAGTTGGACGTTATGACTGTACTGCGCGTGGCAAATGCAGCGAGACTCGGTATAGCTGGCTGGTGTTTTATGGCTCGTGGGCCGGCTCGGTAAATCACTATGGTACTGTGCTGATTAATTCACTAGTATTGCGATACTTCGCGTTTTGTGGGTGATACATTGAGCTGGTTAATGTGGCGTGTCGCGTATTTGATTACTGCTATCACCGAGATGCTACTGCCGCGCGGACTAGAGTGGAGCTTTTGAGCCGGAAATACCCATTTAATCCAGGTAAGGCACTGATTTGTCTTCGTATCTAACCGCGTCTGTACATCAACGCGGGTCTCTTCACAGCTCGTTTATGGTGTCCCGCATCAATAGCTGCGGAAGTGTCTAATAGCGTTGCCGCCGGCAACGCTATAAGAAACTTTCGCAGTTATTGATGCGGGGCACCTTGAATGAGTTAACTCCTTGACTGCTACCGACAATACCGTTCGGCGGTGTAGAAAAAAACCCGCATCGTGACGCGTCTTTTTCTCCCAGCGGTATCATCAGTAGCTTCTAGGGGTTAACTCAATCGTGGCCAGCCGCCACCGGATCCGCTGCTTATGCCACGCATCCGGAAGCGGTTGGCCGCGAATAAGTTAAAGGGAGATAAAATTGCCCCCTCCTTCCATATTAAAAAAAATATATTTTTCCTGTTTCTGCTATTGTGTTTGTGTGTGTGTGGTGGGGAGGGGAGGGCGGGGGCAAGGGGAGACTTGCACAGGGGAGAGGAGAATTACCGTTAAAGCGGCACAACTCACCATTTTTAAGGCTTCAGTTCGCCAAAAGCTCTTACTGGGATTCAGTATACACTTAGACAGTGACCAACGTATTGTCCCACCAAATGTTTTCTTTTTCGGCCGTTCAAAGTGAAAAAAGGCCCCACCGGAATCTTTGACGGATGCGTGAAAAGATGCTTTCTGAATAGGCGATGGTAGTTGACGTCATAACTACTCTATACGACCTTAGGTCATCTGCATAATTATAACCAATCAGAGACAAGACGGCGGATGAACCAGCGAATAAAAAAAAGAAAGTATCATCGAGTCGCGCCGACACTGACATACTCAGAATTGAACAGAAGAAAGAGGGAGAGAGACAAGATCCCCCGAAATAAAATTGACATCGGGCAAGGGAATAAGGACAGGTGGCAACGCGTAAAGCAAGAGCTTGGCTTGACCGCCCACCCAGAATTTGTCCGTTTCCTGCTGAATCAGTAAGTAATCATATAATTATGATGTTACGCTGAACTAGTTATCACATTAAAATTTATGCTGCAGTGATCTGAAAACTACGGTGTGCGCCAAAGTTGGACATCGGTGGTCGTTACATTTTTTGGCTCACGTGCGAAGCAAAAGTGAGTCTATGTTCTGGGCCAGTGGTCGTTCGTCCGTAGTCGTCCGCTGTCCGCCGTCCACCGTCGTCCGTGGTAAACTTTAACGTTGCCATTTTCTCGGACTATGCAAGCCACAGTCTTCAAACTTGGCCCAAGGATACTTTGTGGTAAGACCTTTCTAAACACACCAATTTGAGTGACCTCTCACAAAGGTCAAGGTCACAGGGGATGAGGAAATGGGCCAAAAATATCCATATTTTGACAAAAGATGTGGGGTTTTTTTTCAAATACTATTCACAACTTCAAACCCAAACTTGCTACAGAGATACCTGATGGGAAGACCTTTCTGTGCATACTACTTTGGTTGATTCTTCTGAAAGATTCAAGGGTCACAAGAGTTCAGGAAATAGGTCCAAAATAGCCATATTTTGACAAAAGATGTTTGTTCTCAAATACTATTCACAACTTCAAACCTAAATTTGGCACAGAGATACCAGATGGTAAAACCTATACTAATTTGGATGACCCCTCGGAAAAGTCAAGGGTCACGAGAGACCGCTAAATGTGTGTAAAATGCAAATTTGTGATAAAATGGTAGTAGGTATTATCAACATTTTTGCAAATTTTTCAATCAAATTTGGCACAAAGATAGCTGATGATAAGACCGCCCTATGGATCTTAATTTAGTCGACTCATCGCAAAGGTCAAGGGTCACCGGGTGGGGGTGGGGTGGGGGGAAGGGGGGGGGTGTTTGGGGGGTTGACATAAGTGAAAAATGCTTACATTTTCACAAAACATGGATTTTGCTGGTGCAAAAGCCAGCCCTTTACTTATTGTCACATAGGTCACACATATAAGAAGAACATAAAACTCATCAAAATATAGTTAAGCTGCTCACGTGCACACACACACACACACACACACACACACACACACACACACACACACACACACACACACACACACACACACACACACACACCATCACACACACACACACACACACACACACACACACACACATTTACTCACATACACCCGCATGCCTTAATAATAATAATAATAATAATGAATGGTTCTTGTATAGCGCAAAATCTTTTTGTGGCAAAAACTCATTGCGCTAACACACGCAGTCAAACATGACATAGACGAATACAATAACATTACAAATAAATACAACAGGACCACGGATCTACGACAGAGGAAAAGCAAGCTGGAAGAAGTGAGTTTTCAACTGAGCCTTAAACTGAGGGAGAGTAGAGAGATTTCGAAGACTGACAGGCAGCGAGTTCCAAACTGAAGGTGCAATGAAGCTGAATGAGCGTTCACCAACAGTTTTCAAGTTACGCTTCGGAGCCTTCAAACGTTTCTCACTGGAGGACCGCAGAGAACGTGAAGGCTGGTATGTGCAGAGTGAAGCAGAAAGGTAAGCCGGTAGAGTCCCGTCAAAGTGACGGTATGCCAGAGTTGCCATCTTGTACTGGCATCGAAACTTTACCGGCAGCCAGTGGAGTTCTTTAAGCATGGGTGTCACGTGGTCGCGTTTACGCTTCTTTAGAACGAGCCGTGCAGCGCTGTTCTGAACCCTTTGCAACCGACATACCTGTTCCATGGGCAGACCTGAATAGATGGAATTACAATAGTCAAGGCGGGAAGTTACCAGCGCAGTGACTAGTCTAGCCGAAGCGCGTTCAGAGAGATAAGGCCGGATAGATGCAATGCAATGCAATAACTATTGTGGTCTAAACGTACAGACAATAAACAGGATTTCACAGTGACACAAATCACAGAGGACATACCGTAATATAAAAACATGTCACTTGCATCATAGATGAAATATTATGCTGATAGCTGGACAATATTGTATATAAATTACATGTATACAGTAAACAGTGGGACGGATGGGTCAGGTTTGGCGTTTGTTTGCATCATTAAAAGTCTGGACAGCGGGCGTGTTTCGATGCGTAAATATGTAAATTGGTCATACACGTGAGCCGTAATGGCTTTGCCTTTCCTGTTTGTCTGTGCTCTCATTCACTCGATTCAGTCACTCGATAGTGTTTCTGCTGCGAGGGTGCATTTTTCGTTTCCAATAATGCTTTACGTAGACCTCGATGTGTGAGAAGTAAAATTGATTGCAGTGCAGAAAGTGGGTATAAATACCAATGTTTTGTTTCAATGACGGATGACGGTGCGTGTTTCCGAGGGGTAAAGGATCAAAGGTCAAACTAGACACCGTGGACTCGATTTGCGAGCGCCACACGCACGTCCTCGGTGCACTACGCACGATCGTTTCTATGGTACAACACTAGCAGATCGAGCGGAACCCACATTATGATTTTGACAGCATAGCGAGTACGGAAGGTTATTCTACTTTCTAGTGAAAAATTACGTCAAAGGGATGCCGGAGAACATCAGTACACGTGTGTACATCACACCGATGACATCGTGACCTAGATTGTTGTGATAGTACATCCGGGTTCTACCTTGTGACGTAGGCTGGTAAATATGCACATTAATTCAAAACGATGCCGATTCAGGCGATAATCCGCGACTCGGGTACAAAAACAACACACTCTAAATAAGATGAATTTCGACATTTGGCATTGTATTCACACCATAAAGCTCTAAGATAGTACGCAGTATACATCTCATCTCTTGGCTTGACTTCGCGAACGAAGATTTTATAGGAGTTGCCCACGACGTCTGCAGGCTTGTTCGTGGCTGCGGAGGCCAATCCGAGACAGGCAGGTTCGACCGCAGTGGCTGCAGGGGAAGGTATGGCCAGGGTTCTGAGCTGCGGCATCTCTGTTTTTTCTCCTGAGCCGCTTGTCCTTAAGGCTAGCTCTGTGAGAGTCCTCAAAGGAGACAGCTGCCTTGTAAATGGTGGAGCGCCAGGTGTCACGGTCCGCAGCAAACGAAGACCACTGGTGGTGGTCGATTTGGCAGGCACTAAGTGACTTCTTGAGACAGTCTTTGTATCTCTTCTTTGGTGCCCCTCTGTCACGGTGTCCAGTAGCAAGCTCGCCGAACAGGGTGATCTTTGGTAGGCGATGATCCTCCATCCTGGAGACATGCCCCGCCCAGCGGAGCTGTGTCCGCAGCAGCAAAGCCTCGATGCTCACAGTTTCAGCCTGTTCAAGGACCTCGACGTTGGTGACATAGTCACTCCAGTGAATGCCCAGGATGGTACGCAGGCAGCGCTGGTGGAAGCGTTCGAGGAGTCGTAGTTGGCTGCGGTAGAGGGCCCAGGACTCGGAACCATACAGCAGGGTGGTGAGGACCACAGCTCTGTACACGCTGATCTTGGTGCCTGTTTTCAGCTGTTGATTGTGCCACACCCGCTTGAAAAGTCGCCCGAAAGCGCTGTTCGCTTTTGCCAGCCTGCTGTCAAGCTCCTTGTCCAGCTTGGCGTCCGACGTGATAATGCAGCCAAGGTAAGTAAACTGGTGCACTGACTTTAGTTCAGACTCGCCAATGGTGATGTGAGGAGGGCGATACACTGTCTTGGGTGCCGGCTGATGGAGGACCTCTGTCTTTTTCAGACTGACCTCGAGTCCAAAGAGCTGGGCAGCATCTGCGAAGCAAGACGTGATGCGCTGCAGGGCTCTCTCTGTGTGTGCAACGAGGGCAGCATCATCAGCAAAAAGCAGCTCACGAATCAGTTGGTCTAGGGTTTTCGTGTGGGCCTGCAGTCGTCTGAGATTGAACAGGCTGCCATCGAGACGATACCTGATGTACACTGCATCGTCATCATCGAGGTCCACTGTGGCCTGCTTCAACATCATGCTAAAAAAGATGGTGAAGAGGGTCGGTGCCAGCACGCAGCCCTGCTTTACGCCGTTGAGAATAGGAAATGGTTCTGAGAGGTCATTGTTGAGTCTGACCTGGCCTTGCTGGTCCAGTATAATAATAATAATAATTACGGTATTTATAATGCGCTTATCTTATAATAATTATAACTCTAAGCGCGCAGTATGTGTTGCAGACAGTTTTCCGACTGTGTTGGGATGCTTTGATCCACAGGAACCCAAGTTTAAACTTCTCCGTTTCCTCTATTTAATACGTTGAAAACCTGTCGCTTCGGAACAATACACTAGGGATGCGTGAAACCTGACGCACAGTGCAATGGTGCATAAATAGTGCTTGAACTCTCGAGGAACCCAATGCGCAGAAGGCCATCGGGCCGACCGAGGGCCTTTGGCGCACTGGGAACGGCGTCACCTGGATTACGTCTTTCACGTCTAAAGTAGTCTAGAGAACGCTGTGAATACAGAAAACAGGGATGTTATTGCGGACTCTTTGTCTCATCCTGCTTCGTTATAGCTCGACTGGCGACTGTATTTCACGCTGCGCTTAAACTGCAGGGCTTGAAAGAATGGTTACAATTTCTCCGCCTGGTTTTCAGCGGCTGATTGCATCGTCGATCCATTCTTCGTGACTTTTACGTAACATGCTCAAAAACGAATGTAAAATATGCAATACATATACTGACGAGCAAAAGAAGTGCGGCATCATTGCTGGGAATCACCGGACACACTTCAGTGTTTCCGGTGTTTCAAATGATGTCGAATTTCTTTTACTCGTCAGTATATTTCCGTTGGCGCCAACCCCTTGACTACCGAGAAAAACTGAACAAGACCCACGCACCTGCAAGAGACATAGATCCTCATGAGCCCCCGCAACTGCGGGGGTCTCATGAGGATCTATGCCTCTTGCTGTGACTAAATGTGCGTCGATGTTCCTAGGGTGGCTGTGGCATTTGGTCGTTGAACGAATGAAGACTTCTGAAACAAAATACGCGTGCACCGGCAGGGAAAGGGATTAGCATGCAAGGGACAGAAGACTTCCCAGTGAGGAGAAGGTCTCCGAAGAGTCCGAAATAGCTCAGGCGGTTCAGCGTCGGAGCAGGAGAGCGAAGGGAATCGCCGGGTCGTGGGTTCGAATCCCCGTCCCGGCCTCGGTAGCCTGCCTGGACTAGCAATCCAGGGGGAAAAGACGGGCGCGTTCAATAGCATGTCCGTTGAAAGGTCCTGGTAAATCAAAGTGGCGCAGTTGGAGTGCGCCTGAGTTGATCAGTGTTCAGGTCGTACTCCATAGGCAATAGATTTCCCTGTCCTCCATAACCCTCCCGTCAGGGCCGTCCATTATGACTTAGGTGCCGTGGACGTTAAACCCCGAACTAACCAGAAGGTTTCCAGGCTCGCGTGCGGCTGTACGTTAGTCAATTGTGGCCCATAGATAGCCTTAGGACCCATAGCTAACTGGGTGATTTAATTCATTCTGTCGTTCTTTCATTATCTGATGCAGACATGTTTACGATCGTCCGCGGTACTCTGAGGACTATACAGTGAACAGGAGATGCTCGGGCCGTGTCGGCTGTTTGCGAGCCCACCGCGGCCGATGTGGGCCCGATGAGAAATTGCTCACTGGATTTTCGGTACTGCACTTTACGGAGGCCAACAACGAACCGTCGACAAGCTCCTGCCTGGACAAGTCTGTACTTTAACCTACCATGATGTGGCTCCGAGATCGACCCGATGACAAGTTACTTACTGTAGTCGGTACTTTTAGGCTCAGAAAATAAATCACAAATTCTTATTCTCCGCGGATTTCTTTGGTATTAACGTCGAACAAATGACGGACAAAGTCTGACTCTGTGAAAGCCCACTGCGCAAACGGCCATCGGGCTGACGTCGGCCGCCGTGATCCTGCGCGGGCCAACGGCGGCCGATGTCGGTCCGATGGCCTTTTGCGCAGTGGCGTGGGATCGATATGATGTCCTGCTGTCGCTCGAAAAGCAAGACCCGAAGGGACTTTTTAGGACGGGTCGCGGTGCGGCGAATTTAACTGCATGTCCATGATGTCAAAGGCGGGCAGCCTAAACCTCTCACAATTGAAGTAAAAAGATAAAAATGACGTCATAGTTACGCTAACCTCGCTGCTGAACGTACATTTGGCGCGAAGCGCCGTAAGTGCGTATGTACGTATGTGTGTGTGTGTGTGTGTGTGTGTGTGTGTGTGTGTGTGTGTGTGTGTGTGTGTGTGCGTATGTATGTATGTGTTTGCGTATGTATGTATGTGTGTGCGTATATACGTATGTATGTGTGTCTGCGCGTATGTTATGTATGTATGTGTGTGCGTCTGTATGTAAACAAGAGAATCTCCGATATTTCTGTACACACAAGCTTGAAACTTGGCGAAATACTTTCTTAAAGGAGCGACTAAGAGAGCCTCAGAGCATAATTATTGTAAATGAATGTCTCATTTAAGACATAAACAACAGTTTATAGGAAGTCGGTTGGCCCAGATTAGAGTCCGTAATTTTTGTTATATTTACTTGAAATTTTGGCTATAGCTAGTTTGGATAAAGACATTGGATGAGTTGGTTAGCCAGCTTTGTATCCTTTCAATTTCTTTAGTAAATATTAATTCTTTTCAGAAAGGATTAAAACAGTAAAAACGCTTGACTTCTAGAGAAAGTCAGACAGTGGCTGTGACGTAAAAGAGGCAACTCCTTCACCACGCAGACATTGACATAATACTCTAAATATGACGTAATTCTTTCTAGCGCTCGCCGAAGCCTCTCTCTCTCTCTCTCTCTCTCTCTCTCTCTCTCTCTCTCTCTCTCTCTCTCTCTCTCTCTCTCTCTCTCTCTCTCTCTCTCTCTCTCTCTCTCTCTCTCTCTCTCTCTGTGCCAGTGTGTGTGTGTGTGTGTGTGTGTATGCCTGTTGTATGCTTGTTGGAGTGAGTCGTGTTGATTTTTATGATGAGAACAATAGCGGTTTTATGTACAAAATCCTTTATACTTTTTATATTTGCTGTAGTATAGTTTTAAGTGATAGGATGTATGTGTACATGATATATATGTGTGTGTGTGTGTGTGTGGAGGGTTGTGCAGGCTTGGCTTGGCGCCTGTACGGGCTACAAGCTAATCCGGCACACACCTGTAGTGTGTAGCAAGGACAAGAATGAAAACAGGTCTGCGCACCTATTCTTTTATCCTTGGAAAATAAAGTTTCATTTCATTTCATTTCATTTCATTTCTCTCTCTCTCTCTCTCTCTCTCTCTCTCTCTCTCTCTCTCTCTCTCTTTCACAGACATGCACGCATCTTCAAGAGGCATAGATCCTCATGCGCCCTGAGAGCGCGTGAGGATCTATATCTCTTGGAGATGTTTGGAGCGCGCGCGCATGCACGCACTAACACACACACACACACACACACACACACACACACACACACACACACACACACACACACACACACACACACACACACACATCGTCGCGCTTTCAGAAGAGCATGCAGGTGACCCGATACAGCTGGTTTAGAGAAAGACATTGGATGAGTTCGTTAGCCAGCTTTGTACCCTTTCAACTTCTTCAGGAAAAATCAATATTTTTCAGAAAAAAATTAAAACAGTCAAACAAATTTTTAAAATACAAAATTGACATCCGGAGAAAGTCAGAAGTACAGGTGACGTAAAAGAAGCAACTCCGTCACCACGCAGACATCCTCTAAATATGACGTAATTCTCTCTATCTCTCGCTCGCTCGCTCTCTCTCTCACATATGCGCGCATCTCCAAGAGGCATATATTCTCATGTGCCCGGAGGGCGCATGAACATCAAGGCCACTTGAGGATGTTTGGAGCACGAGCCGCATGCACGCACGCACACGCATACATATACATCCACGCGCTTTCAGAAGAGCATGCAGGTGTACTTAGTATAGCATGTAGCTTGGTAAAGTCAACCTGATTTCACACAAATTATAGCAAGACTGAAATTGTACCCTGAAATTCTAGTTTTGTCACAATATTCGCAAGTCTTGAAGCGAAAGCGAAACTCATATCACGTTAAATATAAAATTATGTAAAAACAAGAAAATACGTCATGACAAATGACGTTTGACAAACCAATGACGCGTATGCATTGCGCGCGCCCCTTATGGAGTTCACTATGACGCATTGGCACATCTGCGAGGCTTTTTCAAAAGGAAATATTTCAGCATCAGAATGAAGTCAAAGACAAAAGGTAGAGACCCTTGACAGCGAAGTCAGCTCTCATATAGAAGGGACTTTGTGGGTTATGGTTCATCCCATCTTGTTGTTTGTTGTTGTTGGTTTGTTCGTGTTCAGTCTTAAAAAGAGATTTCCTTTCGATCTAACCTGTTCAGTGCCCAGAAGAATTGAACACCAGTTGCGGGGGCTCATGAGCATCTATGCCTCTTGCTGAAAACACTTTGAATCCACGTCCCTGCGACAGCGTGAGTTTTTCGCTGTTGAATGAACGAAGACTGCAGCAGCACAGTGTCGTCTGCTGGCAATGAGCGGGTCAAAGCGACCTAAGGGTTAACAGTTCAAAAATGGGTCCTTTGCAAATGTTCTTCGCGTGTCATTTTAATAAGTTTAATCAAAATGGCCAACTTCAGCTGTAAAGATTAAATGCCGTTAAAAGTCGTTGATGCTCTCCTTTGCGGCTACGGCCGAGTGCGGCCAGTAGGACCTTTCGCTCCCTGGAGGCACGCTTCGACTAATTTGCAATTAGCATCAATTCTATTTAGTGGCGGGTCTGGCGGCGTTCCAGATCGATGCTATCTCGCTGTAATTTTGTTGTCTCTATAGACGTCTGTAAGCCTGCTTTTTATATTTTTCACGAGGTTCGGCGTTTAACCCATTCAGTGTCGGAGCGCAACGCGCAGCACATCACCCAATTGCAAGAGACATAGATCCTCATGAGCCCCACCGCTAACGCGGGGTCTCATGAGGATCTATGCCTCTTGGCTGGCTTCATTACCTCAGTCAGAGAGATTATGCGAGATTCAGACAATAAAGTGACTGTCAAGCGTGTAAAATGCAAAGAAATGTAAACTTGTATTTATTTTTAATGGCTATTTTGAAAAACGATTTTAACACAAAATGTTCATAAATTGTGTTATATATGTCTTTTTTAAGCGCGTTTGTGTATTCGTTGGGAGTTTCTTTTCATTTCATCTGCGATAGTCGACACTAGTCTAGTCTTATTGAGATGTAGATGTATCGTTTTCAGCTTGTGACATTAAAAGTTTTTACTTTTTTTTTTTTCGCGCAGTATTTTGTAACGCCATTTTTTCATTTTCTTACTTTCATCCTTTGAGGTTTCTTGTCCCACGACGATGCACTAAACTGTGGGGTAGGAGTGTTTCTAGGGTTGGGGTGGAAATTACCGGGCATTTGTAGGGACATTTCGACCCCCCACCGACAGATCAATGGCGGCCATCAGGCGTCTAAATGAGCCTCCAGCAAGCATCCACTACCAGCATGCAGAATCATGATTACAAGGTTTCCCAGTAGAGACAAAAACCGTCTGCAAGAGGCATAGATCCTAATGAGCCCCCGCAGTTGCGGGGGCTCATGAGGATCTATGCCTCTTGTCTTTCTCATTTACATCATTGGATGTATTGCCTTTAAAAAAATATTATTAAAAAGATCTTCTGTGTGCACAATTACAATTACAAGGTTTCCCTCCGGGACGGGTAACTGTCTGCAAGACGTAAAGATCATCATGGACCCCTGCAATTGCAGGGGCTCATGAGGATCTGTGCGTCTTGCGAGCCCATATTTGCATCGTGTTTTTCGCAGAGCAGATGACCAGGCTGATTGGGATTTCAGCTGAGTACCATCGAGGGCTTGAGAGAGGACTCAGCCCAATTTGCTCTGCACCCGGAAGATGGAATTTAGGGCAGGGTTGGAAACTGACAACAACAAAAACGTTCAAACGGTAGTAGGAAGACTTCCGGCTGACCTCCTTCGATTGCGTAACTGCCTGAATATAAATGGAGCCAGCGACAGGCCTCTGTGTGCTGATCAGTGCCGAAATAAGCAATCCAGACCAAAAAGGTAACTGCCAAGCGTGTAAAATGCAAAGAAGTACCCAACGGAGAAAGAAACACGCTTAGAAAAGACGGGTACAACACAATGCCGGTGGCTGCATGCGCCGAGTGATCCAGCTTGAGTTCAGGCGTTCCTCTCACCGATTAGTTTTATTTTGTTGATAATTATAATAAAATTAAAAATAGAAACAGAAACGAATCGCTGATAATTACCAATAAGCTTGTATAGGTTACTCCCCTTTTCCCTCCCCCTTTCCCCCAAAGCTAAAGCTAGCAATTTATATTAACCATTTTAGCCCCGAATCCCTACAGCAGCAGATGGCTTGACCATGATAATTCAAGGGTAGTGCCAGAGGTAATCTGGCACTACCCTTCAATTAACATGGTCAGGCCATCTCACGCAACTGGTACATAGTCGTTAGACAACACCTCCAAAATGTGCGAAATGGCACCTTGGGGCTAAAAGGTTGAAAAAATAAAATACTGTATTAAGTCCCTGATCACTTTTAGAGCCATGGGACGTTAAGCCAGAATAAAGGAATGGAGACCTCCGTGTGTCTGTTCTGGAGGCGGGCAATCATCAGCCCATTGAATAATTCCAGAATCCAGAAGCTCAAATTTGAAAGTTTTTAGCAAAGAAACTGCGGTACGCAGGTCGTGGAGGACACGGGATGGCCATCGTAACTCAAACTCGGTGCCTTGAGAGAATTAACTCATTCGCGGCCAGCCGCATCCGGGTGCGGCTGGCCGCGAATGAGTTAACTCATTCTACCCCAAGACCGAAATCCCCAAATTTTGCCGTTGTCCTCTCTGAAGACTGCATTGGAGTGCAGGACGCAGATCGACCATGATAGTTCAAGGGTGATGCCAGAATAGCTTGGCGCCCATAGGCGCCAAGCTATTCTGGCATCACCCTTGAACTATCATGGTCGATCCATATATTGCTGTGGTGTGTCTGGGGTAGAAGGAGTTAAGAGACCACGCTAATTTGGCACTAACCTTTCAGTCCTTGAATTCTGGTTATGGGTCCATCTCCAGAAACAGGTCTAAACATTTGGGCACTACCCTACAGCTAGCAGGATCGATCGATCCACACGCAATAGTACGCGCTGAACCTGCATCTCTAACTTCGATTTTTTTAAATATATATTTTGACTGCTGAACCTCGGTTCTCTGGCTTCGATGTGGTGTCTAGCCAGAACATGTAATTCTCAGCAAAACCACGATAGATTATTGGTCCGAGAACATCCTCCGACGAAAATCACACATGCTGACATGTTCGGCAAGAGACAAAGGTCCTCATGAGCCCACGTAAATGCGGGGGGCTCATGAGAATATATGACTCTTGCAGACGGACGGTGCTTGCTGATTAATTGGAGTTCAACTACAATACCCAGAACCATAGTTCATTAGCGTATCGTGAATTGCTGCCCTCTGTGCTCACATGATCAATTGGACCATTCGGTTCGGACAATATTTTCCGGATGTTACGTCACTTTCCGCATACAGCGCCAAATTGTCATTTGACTCGTGTGAAGCGCAGTGTTCTGTTATTTTCATAGATTATTGAATAATAATGCAGACTTTCTGTCGTATAACTCGGCCAAGTCCATAAATCATGGAATGTTCTCGTTTATGTTAAGGAGGTTTGATGACGACGACAATAATATGATGATGATGATGATGATGATAATGATCATGATGATGATTATGATCATCACGATGATGGTGTTGATGATGGTGTTGATGATGATGATGATGATGATGACTAAAACGAAACATATATATCGTAGAGCCAATTTTAAACAGGCAACACTTTGGATAAAAATACATAGATCTCTCAGTTCGCGCCGAAAGTGAAAGAGTTCGATAATTTCAACAGAAAAATTGAATTAACCACCACTACTGCTAATCTCTATCACATCTGACGCTGAAAGTAGTAGAGGTAGATAATTTTAACGACAAAATTGAGGTCACTAGGTGTCGCCACTATCACTAACCCAACACACCGACTGTACTGGTCTCTATGGGACTACAAGTCTGGAACACTTGATCTGATTTTTCAAATCAGCATTAATTTTGTTGGACCATGTACAGTCCGGCCACCAGCCACGTTCCATCTGCAAAAGACATTGTGTTTCATGAGCCCCAGCAGCCTACCAGGAACAGCCATAGATTGTCATGAGCCCCCACAAGCGGGGGCTCATGAGAATCTATGCCTCCAAGTCTGGAACACCTGATCTCATTTTTCAAATCAGCATCAATTTTGTTGGTCTGTGTACAGCCCGGCCACCAGCCAACTTCCATCTGCAAGAGACATTGCGTTTCATGAGCCCCAGCAGCCTACCAACAAGTCTTAGATTTTCATGAGCCCTTGCAAGCGAGGGCTTATGAGAATCTATGCCTCTTGTAGATGTATGATGGACTCGGGGTGAGTTTCAAACCACCCGTTTGTGTACTATCCGTCCACTACATCGCCATCCATCTGCAACAGACACAGATCCTCGTGAGCCACTGCATCCAGACAGTCACCAGCAAGGAACGAAAAAATACAAGAAAGTTAAACGTGTAGGGCTTAACGTCTTTTGTCCACCGCGAAAGTGCTTTCAAAGACGAGGCATTCAATGGGGGCTGAACAAATTTTGAATTTTGACCCCAGCTGGATTCGAACCCTCAACCTTTCGGACGAGAGTCGAACGTTTTACCGCCTGAGCTACCCAACAAGGAAAGCAACGCACCTCCGACAAAACATTTTTTAATTTCTTGCATTTTTCACGCTTGACTGTCACCTTTTGTTCTGCATTTCATTTGTTTTTCTAGGCCATTTTCTTCCATTGAACGCACTCTGCAGACACCTGTTTTGTCTGGTCTCGATTTCAAAGCGTGTGTTTTTCTTTGTGAGTTATTGGTTTACATTTTACCTTTCTTTTTTATAGTCTGGATTGCATCAAAAAAATGTCCAAAGCGGTTTTCTTTTTTTTTTTATTCTAGGTTACGTCCTAGCAATTCACACGCTTGGCTTTACCTTGTCTGTCTGGATTTTATGAGATCTCCCGCTACAAAAGACAGCCGTCATTTACATCGGCTCAGAACGAGGGACACAGTCCGTCCGGGTGTAACGTCAGCTTCCGGCAGTCTCTGGTCCCCGTCTCTGGCCGTGACACGTGCAAATGTCATGGGTTTCGTTAGCCGCCCAGTAGACGTTGTATGAGACGACCTTTTTCCGAAGGCCCGTTCAAAAACTTTTCTGCTGTTTATCTTAACTTTCAGATTGCCACCAAGCCAGACAGGCAGACAGAGCGATCGCCAAAAGACACGGTCTTTGCCGAGTGAGCAAAAGGCCCTAGGGCCGGGGTCGTCCGCAGACGGCTCGCGAGCAGATCGACCCCGGCCCGAGAGCCTTTTGCAGACGCGGGCTTTACTTGTGGTAAACTACCGTTAGATGATCCGCACTCTTCTATTTCAGTGCCAGCTGTTGGAGGTGTATGTATCGGTGATCATCTTTTGCGATTGGCTCCTACTTGGTTCGCTTGGCGCCTTCAAGGCTAATCAAGCACCACTCTTCAGCTGGTGAAATGAGTCCATAAAGTTTTTTTTTTTTTATTAGTGCTTGCAGACGAGTTTCTTGTTGTTGGTGTTTGTGAGTGACTGGTTTTGAAAGTCAAAAAGGGCAAACAACCTTTGTGTCCAAGGCTTTGAACTGCATCTTCCCTGGTAGAGCGAGTACGCTGCTTCAAGAATCACGTCTTCATGGACAGCCGGATGGTGCAAAGGTCCTTTGCTAATCTGCTTCTCGAGCAGGCCTCATTTATGCATGTGTTCCTCAAGTAGAGAAGCGGTAACTGGTAGTTTACTTTACCGTGGATTTAAACTGGCTAGTAAATCTTGGATTACGGCTCACAGCGCCCCCTTTCGACCCGATTATCTCTCTTGTCTGCGGAATTTGGCAACGTTCTTACTTCGATTGAAAGGCTTGTAGACTGATCATAGATTTAAGACAAACAACCTCGTCCACGTGAGGAACAAGGGTGCAAAAGGAGTCAGCAAGCGGCATAGATCCTTATGAGCCTCCGCACTTTGCGAGGGCTCATGAGGATCTATGCCTCTTGTAATTAGGATCAATACATATATAAGTGTGTGGTGTAAATCGTAAATTAAAAGCCAATTAAAATTTCACTCAAGGGACACAAATAATATGAATGAGGCTAAAAAACAAAGAGAGTACCACTGAGCCCTCGCACTTGCGGTAGTTCATGAGACTCTTTGCCGTTTACAGATGTGTGTCATTTTATCAGTATCGAACGGAATTACGCACAAATTTCTAGCGTAGAATGATGCAGGCCTATTTCGATACGCCAGAGAAAGGCTGTGATTGGTAGAACGAGTCTGGGCTACGCGTGAAAACGTACTCATGCGAGTGGCATTTTTTGTTTTATCTCATCAAATTCATTAAATGTTCCAATCATTTGTTGGTTCCCATGGTTACGCAATCTTAGTTTAACCCCTTCACTGTCGAGGAAATGTGGGCACTATCCAGCTGAAAGTGTCATAGACCCTCGGGAGGCTCTCGCTAACTTTGCTTTGTGTCCATGTTCTTTGGATGAACTGAAGTCACATGGATTGTGAAAAGAAGGGTGGACGAGTCTGAGAACCTGTTGGATCCGGCAGATGTTATCAGTCAAACCTGGAGCGGATTGCTTTAACTCATTCTAACCCAGACACACCACAGCAAGATATGGATCGACCATGATAGTTCAAGGGTGATGCCAGAATAGCTTGACGCCTATGGGCGCCAAGCTATTCTGGCATCACCCTTGAACTATAATGGTCGATCTGTGTCCTGCACTGCAACGCAGTCTACAGAGGATATCGGCAAAATTTTGGGATTTCGGTCTTGGGGGTACAACGAGTTAACACCTTCACTATCCAGTGGTTGCAGAGCGTGCTTCCGAAATCTTTCTTAATCCAACGCCAGAGGGCCCCCATCTGTTCAAGAAACGTTGATACAAAGTATTAAAACAAGTTAATCGTTTAGGGCTCAACGTCTGTTGTCCACCACGAACGCGATTTCAAAGGCGGGACCGCAGCTGGAATCCAACCCGGGACCTTTCGGACGAGAGTCGAACTCTGTACCACCCAGCCACCTAGCTCCCCTGATACAAAGTAGCGTCAGCAAGAGGCACAGATTTTCATGAGCCCCCGCGACTGCGGGGGCTCATGAGGATCTGTGTCTCTTGTTTTTGAACAGTGCTCTCATTTGTTCTCGGCGGCAAAGTAGTTTGGGGTGAATTAGCAACGGAAAGTATCCAGCGTCGGCTCTCGTGTCATATCGTGTTCAGTCCACACTGCCGCACAATCGAGCCACACCAGAGCAACCGGCGTTGCAGAGGTTTAGGTAAGCACCTGGCGTAATGAAGTTGCATCGCTTTGATCGGTTACGAGCCCTCCCGGAAGGGCACTGCCGCGCGCAACCCAGCTTTGATACAATTCCCGCGCCGGGACAAACAACATCCTTACCCTCTTTTTAATTGACGAGGAGGATTGAAAACAAACCCATCTGCAAGAGGCATAGACCCTCATGAGCCCCCGCAGTTGCGGGGGCTCATGAGGATCTGTGCCTCTTGCTGACATCACTGTGTATCCATGTTCCTTGGACGGCTGGGTCTCTCTGGGGTTAAATCCAGACCAGAAAGAAGCGTGTAAAATGCAGGGAAGAACCCACCGAAGAAAGAAACTCGATTAGAAAGGGCAATTACAACGCAACGTATGTGTTGTAATGGCCTTTCTAAGCGTGATTCTTTCTTCGCTGTTTTTTTTTCTTCTTCTTCTTCTGTCGGATGTTGCATTAACAAAGCAACTCAATCCGCGACCACTGGCGGTTAACAGGTTAATCACTTCACAGCCGAAAACAGCCCACATGCAGGAGGGATTGATCCTCACGAGCTCTGCAACCGTACGGTCAAAATCGCAGACCCGCCTTATGCACTCGTTCAGCGAAATCCGTACGTCTTTAAGAGTCACAGATATTCATGGACTGGTAATGCGGGGGGGGGGGGGGGGGGGGGGTCTCGTGACATTGTGTATATGTTGTCTTGCCAGTGTATACCAGCGTTCCTCACTTGGATAGGTTATGGTCATTGGGTGTTATGGTCATATGGTCATTGAGTCTGCCGTTAGCTGGCTGTGCATCTCGCCACATGAAGCACAAAGTTTTAGATGATCAAAACACGTTGAGCCATTGGTTCTGAAATCCCCGCGGTCGAAATCCGTAACGGTCGAAATTCTTATGGTCGGAATCCTTAATGTCGAAATCCCCCGGGATCGAAGCTCCCAAGGTTGAAATCGTCGCTATGGGCATCTCCAAAGTCGAAATAAGGAAAGTCTAAATTGCTACGGTTGAAATCTCTTAGGTCGAAATACACCCGGTCGAAATCGTTCAGTGTTAAGAGTTCTCCTTCGAAGACTACTTTAGTTCTGTATAGAGTTCGATCACGTTAGTTTAAGGGTGGTGCCAGAATAGCGTTGCGTCTCAAAGGCTACAGTGCTGTTCAGGAGACAAATTTTAATCAACCATGCTAGTTCACGGGTGGCGCCAGAACAGCTTGGCGCCTTGGGGCACCAGCCTTCAACTAGCATGGTCGATCCATCTTATTTTGTAGCGCTGAATGGGTTAAGATAAAGAACTGCCTATGCGTTAGAAGAAGAAGAAGAAAATAAAACGTTTTCCGGTATGCATCTTGCCGAATAGAAGTACCCAACGGAGAAAGAAACACGCTTAGAAAAGACGGGTACAACACAATTTATTAATATTTCGGGTAAATACCCTTTGTCAAAATAGACAAACAAACAAACATAGAGATTAGCCGCTACTTATCTTCAATGGCAGAAGGAATGTGGCAACTGAAGGAGGTGACGTAAAATAAAAGAAAAGAAAAGGAAGAACAAAAGTGCGGAAAAAGTAAAAATGACGTCAACGAAAAATCGCGTAAGAGAGAGACTCGGAAAGAACCTGAACACGAGAGACAAGAGTGTGTGCAAGCACGTGCAGGAGCGAGCGAAAGAAAAGGCGTGTAGATGAGGCCAGAGAAAGAGAGAGAGAGAGAGAGAAAGAGAGAGAGAGAGAGAGAGAGAGAAAGAGAGAGAGAGAGAGAGAGAGAGAGAGAGAGAGAGAGAGAGAGAGAGAGAGCGAGACGGAGAGAGAGAAAGAGAGAGAGAACGAATGGGGAGTACCCTTGGGCACGAAGTAGGCTGAGTGTCTAATACACAAAGCCTGCTAAACACCAACCCGAAGGCAAACTTTATATCACCTTCAAGTTGAGGACTACCTCGGGGAAAAACGGGAGGACCCCGGGAAAAAAACCCCAGCATTTAGCACGGTACACAACAAGTAATAAGTCATGAAAACAAAGCAAAGAATCAAAATCAGTAAGAGAATATTGGTATAAGTGGAGAGTAGGTAGTTGTGAAACCGTCTTCAAGGGTAACTCAAAAAATAAGGGAGAGAGAGAGAGAGAGAGAGAGAGAGAGGGAGATGGGGGCGGGGGGGGGGGAAGGGGGGAAGGAATAAGGAAAAAAAAAAAAAAAAAAAAAAAAAAAAAAAAAAAAAAAAGGGAGGGGGGGGGGGGGCGGAAGACAATCAGCCAGAGCCACCAACCCCACCCAACGGGCACCCACCAGCCCACAGAAAAACACACAGGTACGCAACAAGACGACCACATACATCCCCAAGGGATGCACACGATCGCCCCGCCCCAAAACCGCGTATCAAACCGTGAGCCGGAGACCCGGTGCCCGACAGGGAAGGGCAAGGGATCCAACTAAACGTTCGGCCAGCGCTGAGAAAGTCCCCAAGGGAAATGTACATATCAACCAGCGCCAACATCACGTAACTGATTAGTGAGTAGTAAATCAGTGAGGTAAAGTAGCAGACACAAGCAAGGTAAACAATGTTAATCTTTCATATTCATCCCGAGTGGCGCCACAGTGCCCAGTTTATTAATCAGAAATTTTTCACGGTCTTTCCTGGCCCAGACATTACTGGCTTGCATAAGCCAGAGGCCTTTAACTCGAATGTCTGAGACGGAATGGTCGGCCTGATTGAAATGTCGTCCGACCGGTCTGTTGTATTGGTACTTGACAGACTGAAGATGTTCTTTGAAACGGTCGTTGATGGTTCTTTCCGTCTCTCCAACATAGAGTTGGCCGCATTTAACACAGGAGATGACATAAATCACGTTGGTGGTTTGACACGTGAAGTATCTGTCTATGTTGAATTTGTAACGTGGACCAAGGGTACTCCCCATTCGTTCTCTCTCTCTTTCTCTCTCTCCGTCTCGCTCTCTCTCTCTCTCTCTCTCTCTCTCTCTCTCTCTCTCTCTCTCTCTCTCTCTCTCTCTCTCTCTCTCTCTCTCTTTCTCTCTCTCTCTCTCTCTTTCTCTGGCCTCATCTACACGCCTTTTCTTTCGCTCGCTCCTGCACGTGCTTGCACACACTCTTGTCTCTCGTGTTCAGGTTCTTTCCGAGTCTCTCTCTTACGCGATTTTTCGTTGACGTCATTTTTACTTTTTCCGCACTTTTGTTCTTCCTTTTCTTTTCTTTTATTTTACGTCACCTCCTTCAGTTGCCACATTCCTTCTGCCATTGAAGATAAGTAGCGGCTAATCTCTATGTTTGTTTGTTTGTCTATTTTGACAAAGGGTATTTACCCGAAATATTAATAAATTGTGTTGTACCCGTCTTTTCTAAGCGTGTTTCTTTCTCCGTTGGGTACTTCTTTGCATATTACACGCTTGGCAGTCACCTTTTTGGTCTGGATTGATCTTGCCGAATGCCATCATGACTGTCTAGTTTGCCTCCTGGTTATTGTTACAGTAAACTTTTGGCTTTAGACTTTATTGTTCCACAAACTGAGTTTTGGAAGGGCGGTCGTGCTTACGTACACGCTCAGGAGGGAACATATGCGAGCTTTGGCAGCTTAGGTACAAATCCGTCTTGTTTACTGGCCATTTGGCAATAAGGTGTGTGTACGGGGATGGGGCAGAAAGGGGGAGGGGGGGGGGGGGGGGGCTGGCAGATGGAGTGAAAGGGGGATGGCGCGAGAGGGTGGGGGTGGGTTGGGGATTGCAGCCTCGGCGTGCATGCGTACCAGCATGGATGCCTAGTGCGCGTGTGTGTTGGTGAGTGTATGTGTGTGTGTGTGTGTGTGTGTGTGTGTGTGTGTGTGTGTGTGTGTGAGTGTGTGTGTGTGTGGGAGAGAGGAGGTGAGAGTGAGAGGGAGAGTGAGGGAGTGAGGGAGGAGAGGGTGAGGAGGGTGAGAGAGAGAGAGAGAGTTTGCGCACGCGTTTACGAGTATGTATACTGACGAGCAGAAAAAAAGCGACATCTTTGGAATCATCGCAAAACACTTTAGTATTTCCGATGATTCCAAAAATGTCGCATTTCTTTTGCGTGTCAGTATAATTATTTTCGTGCGTGTGAGTACACGCCGCTTAGTGTGTCAAATACAGTCTCTGCCTGTCATCAGTTGTGAGCTAGTATGCCGCGGCAGTAAATCATTAACTCATTCAGGGCGCCCCGCCACATCAATAGCTGCGAAAGTGTCGTACTGAGCTGCCGGCGGCAGCGCTATACGACACTTCCGCAGCTATTGTTTCCGGCCGCCTTGAATGAGTTAAACAGCACACATTACAAGATTTCATTTTTTGTTGTTGTTTCTTAGACGCGTGGTAAATTTGCCACGTGACAGTGTATTCATTTCCCAGATGGAGTTTGCCTGCTGCAGATCTGTATTGCAGACAGCCGGATATTAGCGCAGGCAACGGTAGAGACACGTGTTTTTTTCACGATATATTTCAATGACGTGACTAGATGAACTACACACTTTTCGTTGAAGCAGATCGTTAAAAAAAAAAAAAACGCATTTCTGTACCGCTGTCTGCAGATATCAGAATTGATCAGCAGAGAATAGGAGCTAGACAGACAATAGAATGTGGCTCATTACGCTTTTTGGCAAACTCCACTGGTGGATGGATCGACACCCACCCACGCCCCCTCCACTCCATGATTCAAGGGTAGTTGAAGGTAGTCCTTAGTTTAAAGGTATTGCCTGATTAGCATGGCACAGGCATTGAACTATCATGGTTGATAAGTCTTATGTATTACGACTCAGTCTGTGGAACGTAACATTGTTGAGAACTTGACCACAACTTGATGTGCTTACCCCCCTTCCTTGCCTAAACCATTTAGCCCCAACGCCCTACAACTTGAGATGGATAATTCAAGGGTAGTGCCAGATTAGCTACCCTTGAATTATCATGGTCACTCCATCTCCTGCAACTGGTACATAGTCGTTAGGTGACTCCCCCCAAAAAAAAAAAATAAAAAAAAAAAAAAATTAAAAAAAATTTAAAAAAAATATATAGGAAATGCCACGGCCGTTGGGCTTAAATGGGTTTAAAAATTAGCGCGATGCAACTGCAAGAGACACACACATTTTCATGACCCCCCGGAGTTGCTCGTGAATATAATTATATGCCTCTTGCTTACGCCATTTTGTATCCATGTTGCTTGGACTATTAAAGTTCTTTGGCGTTGAATGAACCCTTGTCATCCTGATACGCGCTTGCTTGAAATAAATTTGACTATGACAGTTCAAGGGTGGTGCCATAATAGCTATTCTGGCACCACCCTTGAACTGTTATGGTTGATCTGTCTCCTAATCTGTAATGTAGCTTTCATAGGACAATCGGCAGATTTGATAAAAGTCAGCCTTAGGATGCAATGGATTTTCAGACATAGTTTCAGAGGCTGCCCGATGGCGCCAAGCTTATCTTTCACTACCCTTGAACTAGCATGGCCGAACCAAGTCCTGCAGCTGGTACATACTTCTTGGGGTTAAAGGGGTCAACGGACAAACGGGTTAAGCGCCTTGCGGCCTTGGAGTTACACGGGATAACATTTCGTTCACTCACCGTTTTGATTATAATGAACCGCAGGAGTTCATGCATTAGAGCCACTCGGAGTACGGAAATTTAACCCATTTAGGCCCAACAGCTGGAGATGGACTGACCATGATAACACAATGATAGCTCATCTTTTACTACCCTTTATTTATCATGATTGATCCACTTCCTGCAACTAGTACATACTCGTATGAGGTAGCACCTCCCAAATCTTTGAATTTCGACCTTGGGATTAAATAGGTTAAGGAGAATGACCGCATCAACGTTGTTTGTTCCACTTCAACATACCACGTACTGGCTTTTCATCATCACCAATAAGATTTTGTGACTGCGCGTGTGTGTCGGTGTGTGTGTGTGTGTGTGTGTGTGTGTGTGTGTGTGTGTGTGCGTGCGTGTGTGTGTGTGTGTGTGTGTGTGTGTGTGTGTGTGTGTGTGTGTGTGTGTGTGTGTGTGCGTTGTACTTGTGTGCTTATATGCGTGCGTACGTCTTGCATAAGTTCTTATTTATTTATTAGGGAGGTCGGCGCTGGAACAGCATCGTAAAAAACAAAATAAAATCAGTTCCAAATAGCGCTAAACTCACTTCAAAGGCTCCGGTAAAAGGTCAATGAAACTGCACTCCACCCGCCCACAGAGCACACGGCTTGCCTTTTACAAGTCACTGCAAAGCACCAAACCTGGACAGGTGCCAGGCCACGCAGGCACTATCATTCAGCTCTCATAGTACGCGCAAAGCACTGACCCGTTAATTGCCGAGAAAAATTGAACACGACCCAACTGCAAGAGGTATAGAATCCTCATGAGCCCCCGCGAATGCGGGGGCTTATGAGGATCTATGTCTCTTGCTGAAACCACTTTGTATCCACGTTATTTTGACGGAATGAGTCTTTAAAGTTGAATTTACAATGAACTCCGAAACACACCTTGCGTCGACTGGAAGTGAAGGGGTCAGGAGTGGAGGGGCACCAGGGGCGAGTTGCATGAATGAACTTAGTCCTGCACCAGCCACTAAGCAAGGTGCTCTACTGTCGCAGAGCACCTTGCTTAGTGGCTGGCGCAGGACTAAGCTCACTCACGCAACTGGTCCCAGGGCACTCCGCAGTCACTACACTTACGCTGTCTGCGTCCATTCATAAGCCCCCCCCCCCCCCACCCCCACCCGGGTCTGCCCTGGGGGATTTGGGTGGGATTAACTACTTTTTAGTTCCCAGGGTCACCCTGGTCAGTCCCACAGGGTGGGTTTTCCCCTCTATTCTGGGGCATGTGTTTCTGTCTACCCTTGGTCAATTCACCTGTATTTTCCTTTTTTAAACTCTCCCTACTGTCTGCACTGCCTGTAGCTATTGATATTGGATATGTGTTTCTAAATGGTCTTAGGTTTATTTAGCGTATTAGACCGGCTGGCGACATACATTGAATATTCTGTTTAGTTGTTTTTGTTTCAAGCAGTGCAGGCACGTCTTGAGAAAGTCTTGTTGCTGTCGGGACGTTAAACACTGTACAACCAACCAACCAACCATTGATAAGCCCAAGGTCAGCACATTCCATCGGCAAGAGGCCTAGATTCTCATGAGCCCAGGCAGAGCAGGGGCTGATGAGAATATTTGTCTCTTGCTGACTGACATTTGCCTCACTGCTTTTCGCCAGGGTGAGGGTGCGGTGTGGGTTTGAGAGTCTAGTAAGACAGCACAATGTTGTATGGGCTTTGGGCTCCACAAACTAGCTGTAGTATCCAATCTTCTATTGATAGGGACACAGACATTTGATGGTAAAGAAGTATCGGTCGGCGTTTAAAATGCCTTCCTTAATGGTGATGCAAGCTAAGTAACTGACTGACTGACTGGAACTAACTCACTGGAACAGACTGACTGATTGACTGACTGACTGGCTCGCTCGCTCGCTCGCTCACTCACTAATCAACTAGCTGACGAACGAACTAACATAATTAACTAACCAATTCAGACAAACACTGAGTATAACTAAGAGCAACATCCTCAGCCAAAAAAAAAAAAAAAAAAAAAAAAAAAAAAAAACAAGAAAGAAAACACAACTACAAAGGCCGTTTGTGCTGGCATCACCGAATTATCTTTTTGTCAGAATTAACTGAAGGCGAACACTCTTTGACTTGGCTGTAGCTACCGAATCGCTGTCGAACGCCTGTGCTGCAGGTGAAAATGCCAGGTGTCAGCTCAGGTAGCAAGTCTGATAGGGCCGGACAGGTGGACGGCGCGGCCAGGGACCAGGCAGAGCGAATGCCTGTCTGTTTCCCATATACGGAGAAATCGCGCAGGTGCCGTGAGGCAACACTGACTGGTAAACCTTCCTGGATCCTCAAAAGTACAGACTTAATATCCCGTAACCCAATATACCCCCAAGGCGGGAGGTGTCACTATGTACCAGTTGCAGGAGATGGATCGACCGTGATAATTCAAGGGTAGTGTTAGATTAGCTTGGCGCCTGACGGCGCCAAGCTAATCTGGCACTACCCTTGAATTATCATGGTAGACGCATCTCCTGCTGTAGTGCGTGGGTGCTAAATGGGCTAATTCTTACCTGGCTTATTCCGAGAAACTTGCGATTCCCTTATAAGCAGAAGGAATGACGTTGGCAAGAAATTGCACGCACGTCACGGATGACGGCGTTTTCTTCAAATAACTGCAGTTCAGCAGGATCATCGAAAGAACTATTTTTTTTATTTTAAAAAAGTCTCCTGCCTCGGGCGACACTACAGGCTTAGATCTCTGGTCGATGTCTTCACCAGATCTTTCACGATTGCAAACGGCAAAGAGTCTCGGCAGAGAGCGCTAATATGGAACCACCTTTGAATTATCATGGTCGATCCATTTCCTGCTGTAGTGCGTCGGGTCTGAATGAGGTAGCCATACATGATTCACCGTTCGATGACTATTGCTGCAAGAGGACCAGAAAGGCAAGCAAGCAAGCATCATCAACTACAACAACCAGATGTACGCCTGCTACAATAAAAATTAAAAAAAAGTGAGAGAGGGAGAGAGAGAGAAAAAAAGCCGTTCTTTGCCACATGCAGGTAAAGCTGAGCTTAGTGGTTTATTTTTCCATTTTATTTTTCTTCTGATCTTGTGTTACGGTCTCGGGCTGTTTTTAAAAATCGTTGTTAACCCATATCATACTGAGGCTAAAAGCTTGAAATTTGTACTCTGCCATATGCATTATAGTACTTTACACGGATAAGGATCTAGACCAATGGCTTTAGTTCAAGGGTGGTGCCAGAATAGCTTGGCGCCTAGAGGCGCCAAGCTATTCTGGCACTACCCTTGAACTATTTTAGTCAAACATATTTCACACACTGGTGTATTCCGAATGATAAGGGCTAACTCGACGCCAAACAACCCCATGATGTGGAAGGAACGCGGATACAAAGTGGTTTCAACAAGAAGCATAAATCCTCGTGAGCCCCCTGCAATACCCTTTGCATTTGGCTGGTGTTCGATTTTTTTCTCGGCAGTGCATGTGAGAGACCAATTGATTACCAGCAAGAGGCGTAGATCTTCATGAACCCCCGCGATTGCGGGGGCTCATGAAGATCTATACCGCTTGCAGTGAAGTTGGTTGTCGTTCGATTGGTCTGTATTCGCATGCACTCTGTTCCTAATATTATCTCAGTGCATAACGCAGAATGACAGGAAGGAATCCATAATTTGTCCGGGAAACGAGGCTGTGTCACCAGCTCGCCTCACCGGAACACTTTGCACGCAACAGATATGACACAAAGTCTGCAACCAAAATCAAACGGGATCTAGGGCGTGTCTCTCGTGGCGGTAAACCTTCATACAGTGTGGCACAAATCCTCATGAGCTCCCGCAAGTGCCGGGGCTCACCAGGATTCATGCCTCTTGCTAGCGATGCCGATAAATCAATCTGCATCTGTCATCTGAGACGAGTGCAAGGCGTGTAACTTCCCTCGGTAATGAGGCTCACTCTCTCATCTACTTGCGTTACGTCCGTCGATGTTCGTGCACTCGACGTCCGAATGCTTACACAGACCGCCTTAAAAACCTCTGCCTCTGTCTGTTGGCGGAACATAGATGTAAACGCCTCTGGCTGGTGCCAGGAAGTGGCGCGGATCTTCATGATTCCATAGGCGAGGGTTGGCAAATAGCGATACGAGAATAAATAAACATGTGTAGATTTCGTTTGACTTGGACGGTGATTTAAAATTTACTCGGGTTTCACCCCGCTCTCTGGTTCAATTTCAAAGCGCTGTTGTTCGCTTCATAATACAGGTCGGATGACGTCAACTTACTGTTTGTCCTCCTGTGCCTGTGACGAAATTTCTGTAGATCTGGGCTTGCACGGGTTCATGAAGATCTACGTCACTTGATGATAGTAAGAAAATTGCAAAGAAATCGCCGGTAAAACCCGTCTCTCTGTCATGACTGTTCCGTGTCCGGACACGCTTACGAGGATCACTCTACTGGTAGACAGCATGTCACCGTAAGCCGACCTGAAAAGCTGAAAGTATGTAGACATTTTTAGTTCAAATCGCACCGCTTCTGGTCTTCAGGAGTGACAGATTCTCATGAGCCGCAGACCGCAGTGGCCCATGAAAATCTGTGCCTCCTGCGGATGGAAGACACAATCTGTTAGGAAATAATTTGAACCCATTCACTGCCAGTGGTCGCAGGTTGTATTCCTAAAGTCAGTAAAACCCCGTCTGTCCAAGGAACATGGATAGAATGTAGTTTCAACAAGTGTGTATCATCATGAGCCCCCGCAACTGCGGGGGCTCATGAGGATCTATGCCTCTTGTAGTTGGGTGCTGTTCAATTTTTTTCTGGGCGGTGCATAGCGTAGTTAAGGGCTTAATCCCTTCAGTGTAGACGGAGAAAAATAATAAATGGGGCACCACCCAACTGGAAGATGCTAAAGAATTTCATAAGCACCCGCAGATGTGGGGGCTGATGATGTTCTTTCGCTTCTTGCTGGCCCTTATTTAATATCTGTGTCCCTTGGGTACGTGAAGGTACTACTGAGGTGCTGAATTTGCCGTGGTTCCACTGACAGTCTTACTTCCAATCCGCTGCGGGCAGTGCCGGCCGTGTCAGTATGTAGCACAAAGGTCGGAAATCCACGAGTTGCGTGCCTCTGATCGGCTCTCACGTGTGACGGGATGAGATGACACGACAGACGTCATATTCTGGGACTCGAATTCCGTGGGATTTGATTCAGGCCCAGATAATTATCATCTTTTCATTGGATGGCCCTTCGCTGCGAGCGGATTGGAGGGTGTTGTTAATGTAATGGTAAATTATGTGCCAAGCTAATCAGCCCGCAAGAGAGCTAATCAAAGTCGTTCGTCTATCAAATAAACAGAGCGACTGCCAGCGCTAACATTCCAAGAAAATGTAGCCCTTCATTGCCCGAGGAAAAGTGCACGCGATCCAGCTGTAGGAGACATAGATTCTCGTGAGCCCCCGCGACTGCGGGGGCTCACGAGAATCTATGTCTCTTGCAGCTGAATCGCGTGCAGAGGGTCTATTCCTCTTGTTGCAACCACTTTGCGTGTATGTTTCTTGTACGGCTGATGTATTGTTCTTTGGCGTTGAGATAATGAAAATGTCAGAAACACAAATTGCATCCAGTGGCAAGGAGGGGTTTAGGAAGTAGACATTTCAGTGCACTGGTAGAGGAGAGCTGAGAATTCTAGACTAATGATCCTATATCTAGTTGGCCTGAGGTTAAGACAAGAAGATCCAAAAGGAGGGGGGGGGGAGGAGGAGGGGGGGTGGAGGGAATGAAATGAAAGACCCCCTCCCCTACCCCCCTAAAGGAAGTCCACACTGTCTACTACACTCTGAACCGCCAGACCTAAGGTCGACCTAGATCTAAATTGCCATGCATGAAAAGACTGGAAATCCTGTATTTTGAGAGATACGCCCCTGGATAGAGAGAGAGAGGGGGGGGAGGGGATTGGGGGGGGGGGATAATGCGTCCAGTCACTTACATCGTACCTCTTCCCCTCCTGTATCATTTTTGTTGTGCTTAGGTCAAATAGATCCATTACCGTTGGTGTATGTCCGTTACCATCCACTCCTTACCTTGCCCTTAATCTGTAGCTCGCTTGAGCTTGCCCTTAGCACCACGTGGATGTTCTGTGTTTATTATGTACAGTGTGTGAGGGAATGCGCGTGATTCCCTTGAGCGTGCTTGTTGGGTTCAGTTCGCGGCTATGTCCTGCGCATTGAATTATATTATAAATATGAGAAATGCGCCATATAAATACTATGTATTATTATTATCATTAACTCTTATGCTGCCGGGGGTAGGCGAACGCCACCCAGCTGCAAGAGACATAAAAACCCTCATGAGCTCCCGCAGTCTCTTGTTAGTCCTTTCCGCCGTGAGATGGCCTTAGTCGCCTGCTCGGCGTTAAACCCAAATAACTAACTAATTGTTAGTCCTGGGTTTTTTTTACGCCTATTTTTGGTCCAATTTATATCTGGGTTTTTTTTCAAGTTAACCCATTTAACTCCAAGGGTGCATTTCCCAAATTTTGGAGGTGGTACCTAAAGATTTTGTAGCAGCTGCAGGAAATGGATTGACCATGATAGTTCAAGGGTAGTGCCAGATGAGCTTGGCGCCTGAAGGCGCCAAGCTCATCTGGCACTACCCGTGAATTATCATGGTCAACCCACCTCCTGCTGTAGGGCTTTGGGGCTAAATGGGTTAATGTCGGTCAGTGTGTTGTGGTTTCAGACGGCGCAACTCGTGATAGCTGGCCGTGCGAAGGGTGGACTTAGCTGAAATTGTCTTCTCCTGCTTGCCGTGCGGTGTCGCTGCTCACGTTAGGGGAAAAGTCAGTATTCTCGGTGTCTTCGTTGATGGCTGTTAGTGTGCTTAGGCTTCGGTCCTCGCGCTATACTACAGGCCGCAGCGGGTCAGTATATCGCTCTTGAACTCGAGTTGGATGAAATAGAAAACAATAGAAACCGGACACGTGAAGCGCAGTAACCACATTAACTGATCCTACTGTGCGATATACCAGATGAAAAAGAAAGCCAGTCAACCGATCACGACATACCCGTGGCATGTAGAATATCGCAGGGACCCAAGATAATGTGCACGGACAGGGATCAACTAAAACACCGAGAATGCCGAGTTTAGCTCCTACTGTGTTTACGCCACCGTGCTGCAGCAGCAGTGAGCTAAGTCGCTCATTGTGTAAGGGGTTAAAGTCTCTCCGTCCCTGGCTGTACGCAGGGTCCGGTACGTATGTACTAAGCAGATAATTATAACGGGGCTGTCTGTATATGTGTGTCCTCAGTGGTTGAAGGGAATACGGAAATGTGTCATAATTGCTGTGACATTTAGCGTCGGCTGGTCTTTGATTTCGGGCTTTAGCGGCCCCGAGAACAAACACGCCAGGAAGATTGGGGCATTTTGAAATCATTGAACCGTGACTTTTGAAGACACAAATCGTGATGTGGACGCAAATAAGTACTCGCGGCGAAATGTCAGGCGGACGTCATCACCTTTCGCTGCCGAGAAGAAAAAAAGGCAGATGCAAGAGACATAGGTCATCATGAGCCCCCGCATTCGCTGGGGGCTCATGGGGATCTATGCCTCTTGCGGAGACCTGTTTGCATTGTTTTCTTTGAACGCCATTGGGTTTTTAGTCTTGGAATGAAAAAAGAAAAAAAAAGGAAAAAAGAAAAAGGAAAAAGATACGTCCAGTGACAAGGAAGGGGCTAACATTGCAGACCCAGAGAACGTGCACACGTTATTGACCGCGTAAGAGTTGCTGGAGGGGACTGGCTGGTTGTTAGGTTTTCTCTGCTCTGCAGTTTGAGCGAAGCGGCTCCCGCATCTGACGCTAATTTGAAGAGCAGGCATTTTTATGCATAGCGTGTCATTTTCTCATTTTGCATGAGGTGCTTTCCCCAGTAGGAGAATGTCTTCGGGCCCCACGACGACCGCAGAGGGCCCGCGCACTGCCGTGCGCGGGCCCACTGCGGCCGTCGTAGGCCCGAGGACCTTTGCATGCTGTGTTTCAGTAGCTAATCTGGCACTACCCTTGAATTGTCATGGTCAATGGCACTACCCTTGAATTATCATTGTCGATCCATCTGCTGCTGTAGTGCGTCGGGACGAAAGATATTACAAACACACACACACACACACACACACACACACACACACGCACGGACGCACGCACGCACGCACGCACACACACACACACGCACGCACATTTATTTGTATTCCGGCGCCAAGCTAATCTAGCACAACCATTGAATTATCATGGTCGATCCATCTGTTGTAGTGCGTCGAGGCTAAATGGGTTAGGATAAGTAATTAAGCTAACTTTATTTGTGTAAAACTCTCTGACACACACACACACACACACACACACACACACACACACCACACACACACACACACACACACACACACACACACACACACACACAAACACACACACACACTCACACACACACACACACACACACACACACACACACACACACACACACACACACACACACACACACACACACACAGGAAATGTAACTTGCAGTATCACAATAAACGCAGAAAAAAATCTAATAATTTTATAACTAAATGTGCGAAGTAACAACTTCCCTCTTCGTCTGTTGATTGAGGCAGTTTGCAATGTGTTTTCCCCTGTTCCACGCAGCCTCAGACACCACGGACCAGTTTGGCCAGGTCTAATTGCCCAGCTTGTTATGTTTCGGATGTAGAAGCCATCAGAATGCCGGGAGAATCGCTAGGGGCTTAACAGTACCCAGTAAGCAAAGATCATCGGGCACACGACGGCGCAGACCCGAAGACGTTTTGCTACTGGGGTAAACACGCCTGTAGGATTAACGCTCTTGTTCATGCACCTACTGGTTCCGTAAACAGCACTGATGGCTGCATGAACAAGAGAGTTAAGCGGGCTGTGGGCTACGCGCGGCACAACTGATTCATGATGTGCGTGTCTCAAAGCACAGGAGCAGCATTCGTGTGGTCTACTGTGTGTGCCCAGAACGTGAAGGGAGGTTAGACGGTGGCAGTCCAACCTCAAAAACTACACCAAAGGGGAAGGGACTGGTTTGGTGGTTGGTTGGCGACAATCCCAACCTCCGAAAAACTGCAGTGGAAGAGTGGGTGGGAGAAATAGTCATCCAGCCTTTGAAACAATCTAACATAAAACTCTGTGTGATTTTGTTCTCCCCCCCCCCCCCCCCCAAAAAAAAAAAAAAAAAAAAAATTGTTGCTCACCCAAAAACATTTCTCACAAATTTTGAGGGGTCGGGGGATAATCTGACCGCCCCCTACATTTTCATTCGGAGCACCAGACCCTGCCCCTTCCCCTCTCCCCCTTCCTATGCCACTGATTGATGATACTCACATTTTGTGGTGGTCTGTGATTTTGCTGGTGTGCCCCTCTAATTTTGAGCGGACCTGAGGTTTTTGTCAATACCATTTTGAGCTGCAAGATGCAGAAATACAGATCAGCAACCATACACACACTTTTTGTAATCAACAACTTAAAAACAAACTCTATAGTATACTTTGGGACTAACTTCTTTCTGTCGTTAACCCATAAAGCCCTGACATTCTATGACAGGATGTGGACCGACCATGATAGTTCAAGGGTGGTGTCAGAACAGCTTGGCGCCTGTAACCATGGTCGATCAGTCCCCAGAACCATGAGGCAGACCTCAAATTATATTTAAAAAATGATAATTTCATCCTCAGTCGTATTGAGTTAAAAGGAAAGCTTGAATTTTCTTTCGCTCAATAAATAAAAGGACAATCATGTAAGCGGATGACTAAGCTGTGTGCTGGTCCGAGCTCGGTTCAGTAATGCCTATGAGCTCAATTGAAAGGAACAGCGCAGGTATGGCACTACCCGTTAAATTTACCTTCGACACAGTTACCGTGAAACCTGCTTTATCTATCCTGGACAACGCGCCTTAAAAAAAAAAAAGCGCTACATTCTAGGGGTGGGGGGGGGGGGGGGGGGATTGATCAGATTCTCTAGCGTTATGGGGAATTGGAGGGTGTTCGTTATTTGTACTCTAGTGTCGTCTGTAGTGGGACAGTCCAGGAGGGCGTGTTCAGTCGTGTGTGTGTCCGCAGGTGCACATAGTTGTGTTTGAGTGGACTAGGTATCGTTCCCCACCTAGTCTGATTCTTGCTAGCCTAGCTTGGTCTTTTCTTTTGCCTAGGAATATGGTAGGTTTGCCGTCGAGCGTTTTTGTGAGCTCTTTGCGCCTGCCACATTTTTGGTGATTAAATTCGTGTTCCCATTGTTTTTTGAAGGCTCCAACAAATATTGACTCGTGATATCCAAGCACATTGAACGAAAACGTCAGATTCCAGCAAGGGGCATAGATTGTCATGAGCCCCTGCAACTGCAGGGGCTCGTGAGAATCCATGCCTTTTGCAGCTTCTTTGAGAACCGTGTATTCTGGAAATCCAGAGTTCCAAGAAATATTGACTTATGATATCTGAGCATATTGAAGGAACACTTCTGATCTTTCTATATAGAGACCAGAGAAATGTCAGTCAAGGGATTTTTTTTTTTCCTCCGATGAACAAAAACGTAGAAGTCAGTCAGGACAGACGACATTAATTGAATGTCATGTGTTAGAAAAGAACATGTTTTTTCCCCCTTTATAACCTTCGCTTCCAGGTCCAATTGGTTCGACCCTGACAGCTGAACGGGCGTGCCTGATTCGCACAGTCAACACCAGAGCCAATTTGAATTAGTCAAATCTATGAGTCCTCAGGTAAAGGACTCAGAATCCGGTCCAGATCGGTGATTGGCAAGCCCCCCCCCCCACCCCCACCCCCAAAAAATAAATAAATAAATAAATAAATAAAATAAAATAAAATAAATAAATAAATAAATGAATAAATTTTAAAAATCTAAACAATGAGGATTTTATTTGTTTGGAGCTCACATTTTTTTTTAGGAACATTCACATATGTTCATATTTTTTAAAGTTTATCCGTCTGATCCATTTCCCTCCTCTCTAACTAGAAGCCAATCTCTGATGAACACACGCCGGCGCACACATATAAAGACGGACACATGGCGCTGTGGGTTAGCGACAGGAATTGTGAAGGAGAAGAATAGCACGATCAGCAAAAATGACGTCACAATAAGCCTCACGTCATGGCATCACTAGTCTCACGACGCCGTGTCTTGGCTTGACTTCGCGAACGAAGATTCTATAGGGCTTGCCCACGTCGTCTGCAGGCATTTTCGTGGCTGCGGAGGCCAATCCGGGACAGGCAGGTTCGACCGCAGTGGCTGCAGGGGAAGGTCTGGTCAGGGTTCTGAGTTACGGCAACTCGGTTTTTTCTCCTGAGCCGTTTGTCCTTAAGGTTAGCTCTGCGAGAGTCCTCAAAGGAGACGGCTGCCGTGTAGATGGTGGAGCGCCAGGTGTCACGGTCCGCAGCAAGCGAAGACCACTGGCGGTGGTCGATTTGGCAAGCACTAAGTGACTTCTTGAGACCGTCTTTGTATCTCTTCTTTGGTGCCCCTCTGTCACGGTGTCCAGTAGCAAGCTCGCCGAACAGAGTGATCTTGGGTAGGCGATGATCCTCCATCCTGGAGACGTGCCCCGCCCAGCGAAGCTGTGTCCGCAGCAACAAAGCCTCGATGCTCATAGTTTCTGCCTGTTCAAGGACCTCGACGTTGGTGACATAGTCACTCCAGTGAATGCCCAGGATGGTACGCAGGCAGCGCTGGTGAAAGCGTTCGAGGAGTCGTAGTTGGTTGCGGTAGAGGGCCCAGGACTCGGAACCGTACAGCAGGGTGGTGAGGACGACAGCTCTGTACACACTGATCTTGGTGCCCGTTTTCAGCTGTTGATTGTGCCACACCCGCTTGAAAAGTCGCCCAAAAGCGCTGTTCGCTTTTGCCAGCCTGCTGTCAAGCTCCTTGTCCAGCTTGGCATCTGACGTGATGATGCAGCCAAGGTAGGTAAACTGGTGTACTGACTTCAGTTCAGACTCGCCGATGGTGATGTGGGGAGGGCGATGCTCTACCTTGGGTGCCGGCTGATGTAGTACCTCTGTCTTTTTCAGACTGACCTCGAGTCCAAAGAGCTGGGCAGCATCTGCAAAGCAGGATGTGATGCGCTGCAAGGCTCTCTCTGTGTGTGCAACAAGGGCAGCGTCATCAGCAAAGAGCAGCTCACGAATCAGTTGGTCTAGGGTTTTCGTGTGGGCCTGCAGTCGTCTGAGGTTGAACAGGCTGCCATCGAGACGATATCTGATGTACACTGCATCGTCATCGTCGAGGTCTACTGTGGCCTGCTTCAACATCATGCTAAAGAAGATGGTGAAGAGGGTTGGTGCCAGCACGCAGCCCTGTTTCACGCCGTTGATAATGGGGAATGGTTCTGAGAGGTTACTGTTGAGTCTAACCTGGCCTTGCTGGTCCTCGTGGAGCTGGACGATCATGCTTAGGAACTTTGGGGGACAGCCAAGTCGCTCCAGGATCTGCCACATGCCTTGCCTGCTCACAGTGTCGAATGCTTTTGTTAGGTCGACAAACGTTACGTACAGCCCTTTGTTCTGCTCGCGGCACTTCTCCTGAAGCTGTCTCAGCACAAAGACCATGTCGGTGGTACTCCTGTTGGCTCTGAAGCCACACTGGCCCTCTGGGAGGTGGTCTTCAGCGATGGCAGGTACCAGCCGATTCAGGAGCAGCCTTGCGAGAATTTTCCCGGCAATGGACAGCAGGGTAATTCCACGATAATTAGAGCATTCAGATTTCTCTCCTTTGTTCTTGTATAGGGTGATGATGACTGCATCACGGAGATCCTTTGGTAGTGTTCCTTTCTCCCAGCAGCAGAGAAAGAGGTCATGGAGCTTGTTGTGCAGTGCTGGGCCTCCATGTTTCCAGATCTCTGGCGGGATTCCGTCAATGCCTGCTGCTTTGCCACTCTTGAGCTGGTGGATGGCTGTGTGGGTCTCTTCGGCGGTGGGCGGTTCGTCCAATTCAACCTTTAGTGGGAGCTGTGGGATTTGGAGGATGACTGTTTCTTGAACAGTGCGCTCAGCGCCGAAGAGGTCCTGAAAGTATTCTGACCAGCGGTTCAAGATGGAGGTATTATCTGTGAGGAGTGCCTGTCCATCGGCGCTTCGCAGGGGACTTTGTACCAGGTGCCTAGGGCCATACACTGCTTTCAGTGCTTCATAGAAGCCCCTGTAGTCACCGTTGTCAGCGCAAAGCTGGGTCCTCTGTGCCAGTCTCGACCACCACTCGTTCTGGAGCTCTCTAAGCTTGAGCTGGAGACTGCTGCAGATGAGGCGAAAGGCAGATTTCTTCACAGGGCAGGAAGGCTGGGCTAGGTGGGCCTGGTGGGCGGCTCTTTTGTTTGCTAGAAGTTCCTGGATCTCCACGTCGTTTTCGTCAAACCAGTCTTTGTTCCTCTTTCTAACAAAGCCCAAGACTTCCACAGAAGATTTTACAATAGCAGTTTTCAGTTGCTCCCAGAGTGTTTCAGGGGAGGAGTCTGCTGGATCAACTGTGTCTTTGAGCATGCGCTGTAAATCTGTCTGAAGGGCAGCTTTCTTGTCATCACGCTGAAGGCTGGCGACATCAAGCTTTTTCTTGAGGGGGCCTCTTTTCTTGGGTTTCAACTTGAGGTGGAGCCTGAGTTTGCAGCGGACAAGGCGGTGGTCAGTGTGGCACTCTGCACTGGGCATCACTCTGGTGAGGAGGACGTCACTGCGGTCCCTCTGACGCACAAGGACATAGTCGATAAGGTGCCAGTGCTTGGAGCGAGGATGCATCCAGGTGGTCTTTCGACTGTCCTTTTGCTGGAAAGTAGTGTTGGTGATGACAAGTTGCTGTTCTGCACAGAACTCCAACAGCAGGCGGCCATTGTCATTGCAGTTCCCAACGCCATGCTTGCCGAGGACTCCTTTGCCTCACGTCATGGCATCACTAGTCTCACGACGCAGTGTCTTGGCTTGACTTCGCGAACGAAGATTCTATAGGGCTTGCCCACGTCGTCTGCAGGCATTTTCGTGGCTGCGGAGGCCAATCCGGGACAGGCAGGTTCGACCGCAGTGGCTGCAGGGGAAGGTCTGGTCAGGGTTCTGAGTTACGGCAACTCGGTTTTTTCTCCTGAGCCGTTTGTCCTTAAGGTTAGCTCTGCGAGAGTCGTCACAGTGACGAATTTGATGTTTTACGTCACGCTCCCAAAAGGCACTCAGCCTCTTCCAAGGCTGACTGTTTTCTTCCACACAGCCTCTTCCATGGCTGACTGTTTGATGGGAGTATATAGCGGATCCAAAACTTGCAAAAATGAATTATTATTCAAAAAGTTGAAGAGCTACAAACCTGGATTCCGAACTCATCCCAATGTCTATTTCAAAGCTAGCTATATGCAAAATTCCAAGTGATAAGTGAATAGAACGAAAATTACGGACTCAAATGTGGGCCAACCGACTTTTTATACTGAAACGGTCTTCCTAAATCAAAATGTCAGAGAGAGAGAGAGAGAGAGAGAGAGAGAGAGAGAGAGAGAGAGAGAGAGAGAGAGAGAGAGAGAGAGAGAGAGAGAGAGAGAGAGAGGAGAGAGAGAGAGAGAGAGAGAGAGAGAGAGAGAGAGAGAGAGAGAGAGAGAGAGAGAGAGAGAGAGAGAGAGAGAGAGATAATTGAATTGAATTGAAACTTTATTTTCTAAGGATGAAGACAGTAGGCACGCAGGCCTTTGTCTGTCCTTAATAACATTTTAAATAAATATAACAGCAGAAACGGTAACAAGACAAATAAATAAATTAAAAATAAAAGATAATAATAATAATAATAATAATAATAATAATAAACAGAAATATTTCGCGCGCACACACACACACACACGCACGCACACACGCACACACGCACGCACGCACGCACGCACGCACACACACACACACACACACACACACACACACACACACACACGATCAGTCAGATGTAAGGCAGCACAAGGGTAACGCATGATGCCTATTACTCAAGTGATGCGTTACAATCACGCACGCACCCACACATACAGACGCACACATACGCACGCATGCGCATACATTAGATTTAAATAAACCTAAAAGTGATCATAGATTATATGAAAGAATATTAACTCTAAGATTTCAACTAAAAACTGAAAGAGTAAAGTTAAAACTTCAAAAGTATACTATTGAACACTAACCGTCAACTGTAACTATTGAGGAAAATATCACACATACACACAACACACAGACACACAGACACACACACATAGTGACACACGCACATGCACACACGTGTGCTAATTGTAAGGCAGCACAAGAATAAAGTAAAACACCCATTACTCGAGTGATGCGCTACACACGCACGCGCGCGCGCACCCGGCACATACACGCACACACACACACTCAAGTGATGCGTTACAATCACGCATGCACGCACACACACACACACGCACACATACTCACACGTGCTCAATCATACAATAGATTTAAATAAAAATAAAAATGATCATAGATTATATAAAAAGATTTTCACTAAAAACTGAAAGATTAAAGTTAAAACTTCAAAAGTAAACTATTGAACACATTAACTGTAAGTATTGAGGAATTGAAAGTACTGTTAATCTTTAATCATTGGAGACATGCTGTATACGTATACGCGGCGAATCGCCGCGTATCCGTATATGGCGCGCCTCCAATGAGTTAACCTCTGTGCCTGATTAGGTAGGAGCGTCTCCATGCCCTAGGCTAATCAGGCACTACTGTACAACCGGCTGGTTCATGTTTTGCAGTTGGAAGCGACAATGGCACCAGAAGAGGTGCACTGCTTTAGGGAAAGCAAAAGACAACAAGTCCATTTTTGGGTGTAAAGCGAGATTGTCATGGTATTACAATGAAAATCTCGCTTTTCACAAAAACAGACTTACCGTCTTTTGCCTCCTATGTCAGAGTAGTGCTGTTTAGACTGACGCCTCGAGTGGTACTCCCCTTCAGCCGTCTAGGTATGGCTAATGCACGCTTTGAGTTTGCGATGGACGGACAAGGCATCCGGCCATTCCGCAAAAGGCCATCGGGCCGACGTCGGCCGCCGTTGGCCCGCGCACGGACGTGCGCGGGCCAGCGGCAGCCTACGTCGGCCTGACGGCCTTTGCCCACTGGGACATGTCCTTTATGAAAAGGGAAATAACTTTTTTTTGTCGCGATGATTCCTACAGAAATCCCTTTTGCTGTCGGTAGCGCTTTTTGTCGCGATGATTCCTACAGGAATCCCTTTTGCTGTCGGTAGCGCTTTTTGTCGCGATGATTCCTACAGGAATCCCTTTTGCTGTCGGTAGCGCTTTTTGTCGCGATGATTCCTACAGGAATCCCTTTTGCTGTCGGTAGCGCTTTTTGTCGCGATGATTCCTACAGGAATCCCTTTTGCTGTCGGTAGCGCTTTTTGTCGCGATGATTCCTACAGGAATCCCTTTTGCTGTCGGTAGCGCTTTGTCGCGATGATTCCTACAGGAATCCCTTTTGCTGTCGGTAGCGCTTTTTGTCGCGATGATTCCTACAGGAATCCCTTTTGCTGTCGGTAGCGCTTTTGTCGCGATGATTCCTACAGGAATCCCTTTTGCTGTCGGTAGCGCTTTGTGGCGATGATTCCTACAGGAATCCCTTTTGCTGTCGGTAGCGCTTTTTGTCGCGATGATTCCTACAGGAATCCCTTTTGCTGTCGGTAGTGCTTTTTGTCGCGATGATTCCTACAGGAATCCCTTTTGCTGTCGGTAGCGCTTTTGTCGCGATGATTCCTACAGGAATCCCTTTTGCTGTCGGTAGCGCTTTTTGTCGCGATGATTCCTACAGGAATCCCTTTTGCTGTCGGTAGCGCTTTTTGTCGTGATGATTCCTACAGGAATCATCGCGACAAAAAGCGCTGCCGACAGCCAAAGGGTTAAAGCACATCTTTTTTTTTTTTACACGTTCTTTGAAGCGCACGCGCATTCACGGAGTCTGGCCGCGGTAAGGGATGGCATTATTCTTTGCTGGGTTTTAATCGATCAACATCAAAGGAGAAATGTCCGGGCATTATTATTATTTTGTATGACATTCCAAATGCGACACGGTGACCACAGTGTGCTGTGCTTTGATCGGACAATACACTTAGGAAAATAAGGGTTCATCTTAGGACCGAAAATAGCTTTTACAAGTTAAAGAAGGCGAAATTCTGTAATTTCCGTGATCTTAAAATTCGGACAGCATTTTAGAGATGACCCTTAAACAAAACGATGTTTTACATTTGGTATTTGTATTGGAAATGTGTGTTGATTTTTTTTTATAGATGCTATTTTCCTTTCATAGTTTTTTTTTTTTTTTTTCACTCTTTCAAAATTTAAACCCTTTGGCTGTCGGTAGCGCTATTTGTAGTAAATGGCGGCGGAAAGTGGACATGATTATGTCCTTTGAACACTACCAGAACACTACTAGCAAGATCTGAGTGACAGGGCTCACTTGTAGAAGACGATCAGCCGTTGTGGCGAAGGTTCTGGATGCCATGCATGGCGGGGCTTAATCCTTCTGGGTGTCAGTAAGAAACAATGAACACACAAGCAAACGAGTAATCCTTTGGCTGTCGGCGGCGTGTTTGGTCGAGGTGATTCCTGCAGGAATCACCTCGACCAAACACGGTGCCGCCAGCCAAAGGGGTTAAAGAAACAGGGAGACTGTGGGTCGCCTTCCTCAGGAAGACCAGAGGCCACAAACTGGCGTAATGGGACAACGCTGCGGTGTTGTTCTCTTTGTTTTTTTATTGTAATTAAACAAATGAATTTTGTGAATAAATAAATAAAAAAGTGAATAAATTCATGAATAAATACTACTACTACTACTAAATCATAATAATAACAATCATCATCATTAAAATCACTACTACTAAATAATCATCATTATCGTCATCATCATCATTAAAACATCATCAAATTCATAAAAAATATCAGTTGCAAACAATAAATAAATAAACAAACAAGCACCTTTCATTTTGCACACGATTTAGTTTTGCAGCGCAATCTGGGGTCAGTTCCCACTTCATGTCCCTGGACACCTTTCAGCACCCAGATGCTGCCCTCTCCATGGCAGCGTAAACACAGATGTACGCGAGGCTGGTTCTTGAACGCAGCAGACGTTTTATTGTCATGATGCCCTGCAAGCTGCAGCGACCTATGAGAATCTAAGCTCGCATGAGATGCGAGGGTTGTGGCCATTTTCTGTCAAGTGGCTGTCGAGGACGAGACATCTTTCTGACAAGCCAGCGATCCGTTTTCTTTCCCAATATAGACCGAACCGCCTCTCACCTCCTTTGCGGGCGGAATATACAAGGCGTCCATCGTTTCACCACGAGGCGTAGATCTTCATGAGCCCCCGCGACTGCGGGGGTCGCGGGGGCCCATGAAGATCTATGCCTCTTGCGGATGGGTGGGGTTTGGTGACGCAGCGTTTTGCCTCTCTTTCCCTTCACGACTTCTCCCCCCCCCCCCCCTCCATTTCCGGGAATTTCCGGAGGTTTTAGCATCCCGTAGCAACCGTCAGAGTGCCTTCGCGACCATGGGCATTATGCATGAGCGCGTTATAAGCATGGACCTTTGCCGAAGTGTCTATAATCTCATCCTTTGTCCAGCCGCCCTAGGACAAGACTATCATTTTGGGCAGGCAACGTTAGGCCCTATATATAGACACCTTTTAAAAGGAAACGGCTAATTTAGGTTTGATTTGACGCTGCTTTGTATGAGGAGGAGACGGGCAGCCCAGGTGGTAGAGTGTTCGACTCTCGAGCGAAAGGTCATGGGTTCGAACCCAGCTGAGATCAAAATTTGTACAGACCTCCTTTGAGTCAGTGCCCGGTGTGAAATCACCTTCGCGGTAGAGAAAATACGTTAAGCGCTGACAGATTAATGTTTTTGTTGTTGTTGTTGTTGTTATTATATATTTAAAAAAAACTGCCCGGTGTTGTCCCTTTGATCTTTGTGTTCCTCGGATAAAATGGGGTTAATCTACGTCGATATGTCATGGCCTAAGACAATAGAAATGTCTGCCGGCGTTGAAAGGGTTAAAACATGGGGGAAGGAAAACCGTGTACTGTTCATGTCTCAGCTTTGTGCTGGGTGATCGTCGGTTTACCTACAGTAGGTGGCCTGTCGATCTCACCTTTTTACCGGTTGAATCGCATCAAGTGTTTACTGCACGCTTCAGGCAGGGATACGCGGCTCTTGCTGCTCGGAAGGCATTGTAACCCCTTCACTTGCCGAGAAAAGAGTCCACACGATTCAACTGCAAGAGACTTAGATCCTCATGAGCCCCCGCGACTGCGGGGGGCTCATGAGGATCTAGGTCTCTTGCAGATGGATCGCGCTCACTTTATTTCGGCAGGAGAGGATCTCTGCCTCTTGCCGAGACCAATTTTTATCGGTGTTCCGTAGAGACGGTTGTGGCTTTTGGTGATGGAATGAATACAGAGTTCAGAAACGAGTTATAGAGAGAAGAACCCAACGGAAAAAGAAACACGCTTAGAAAAGCCAGTTGCAGCCCGGTTTATAATAAATTGTGCTGTCACTGTCTTTTCTAAGCGTGCTTCTCTCTCCGTTGGGTCCCTCTCTGCATTTGACACGGCTTGGCGGTCATCATTTTGGTCTGGATTTTAGAAACAGCATTATAGTCCAGTGACTGGGAAGGGGTTAAGCGTGCTGGTTTGTGATAGTGGATCTTACAGTTCTAACTCGCAAGGTCCAAAATCACAGACCAGCCCACGATTCAGAGCACAAAGGGGTACAGTCAAACCTGTTGTAGCGACCACCTTTTATAGCGAACACCTGGTCTTAGCAGCCGATTAAAATAGTATTTTATTATACATCCCCTTCATTTTTTACTCTAAATGACCCTGCATAAAACGGCCAACCGTCTATAGTGACCACTTCTGTCCTGTCCCTTGTGTGGCCGTTATGTGCATGTGTACATGGGAGGAAGACGAACCGTCAGTACCAATCGCATGATCCATCCCCCGTGCCACACATCTATACGACAAGCAGACCCTCATGAAGCTTCGAAGATGATCAGGGCGATGAAAATCTAATGCGTCTTGCAGTCCCCATTTATATCTGAGTTTTTTAATAGTCGGAGAAACAAAGCCTTTAGGCTTGGGTCTGATCTACAGTGGTATCAGCCTCCCGCGTATACAGTTTTTCCCTGAAGACTCTGTAAATCACGCTTATCCATTTCTTATTGTCATTTCTAGCAGTCTCTATCTTCTCTGGACCTGAGAGGCACTTGCTGGCAAACTTTCCATTCACATCCAGCTGCGGGAGACGGGTCGAGCGTGGTGGTTCGGCGGTAGTGCCTGATTAGCTTGGCGCCTCCAGGCAGGCACTGCCCTCGAGCTATGCCGGAAAGTTCGTTTTCAGTGATCGACTTTTCATTGCCAGTGCGCGCTGGTTTTGTTTCTGAAATCTGTGGTAGTCCAACGCCAAAGAGCCCCGTCCGTCCAAAGAACATGGATGCAAAGTGATGTTAGCTAGAGGCATAGTTCCTCATGAGCCCCCACAACTGCGGGGGCTCATGAGGATCTATGCCTCTTGTAGTTGGATTGTGTTCACCTTTTCTCGGCTGTGAAGCGAAGAAGTCGTTTATGTAGCAATTCTATTATATTATTTTGTAGGCGGTTGTAGTTGTGATATTGCGTCTTCAGGTAAATCATACGATTCCAAAAGATAGATTTGAAACGCCACTGTAGTCACTCTGACAGTATTTTAAGTTGAATGTTTCGGTATAGAGCGTTTGTTGGCGAGTCTCCGGTTATTGCCTGTAGGCGATTGTGAATGACTTGACCCTCTCAAGTTGTTTCTGGAAGCGAAAGCGGTGTATACCGGTTATTAATGTACGAACCTTTCCTGTGATAATATGTCTTTCATCTTTCCATTCTTTACACTTTAGGCTGAAAGCTTTTGGCTCTTCGCGGGTTGAGACAATGCTTTTATGTTTGTTGTATGGAGTTTAGGCATGTTGTTGCGGCACGCACGAGGGGTGTAGGGGGGTGGGGGGCGGGGGGGGGAGGTTCGAGCAGGGGTGCCAGGGTACAGGCAAAGTGGAAGGGCAAGAGGCAGTAAGTCCATTTTTGTGAAAAGTGAGATTTTCATTGTATCACGGTGGAAATCTCCTTTTTCCACAAAACGGACTTACTGTCTATTGCTTTATAGAGCAGATAGGACACGTGAGTGGACTTGACGTGACAGGAATATTAACGTTGTAGGGATTCTCATTGTATCACAGTGGAAATCTCCTTTTTCCACAAAAAAACGGACTTACTGTCTATTGCTTTATAGAGCAGATAAGACACGTGAGTGGACTTGACGTGACAGGAATATTAACTTTGTAGGGATTTTCGTTTGTAGATCTGGTAACAGCTCGGTCATGACAGTCCGAGGGTGGTGCCAGAATGTCTCGATCCATCTTTGGCCTGATTTTTGTACGGTAATAATTTCTACTTACGCCTCTCTTGATCAGACGGTACATAACCTGTCAGTTTTCTGGGCTTGCACGCGACGTGATTCAGTGACGTCCTCCGCACGAATAAAGGCAAGCAGCTTAGGTATATGTGGCGTGAACGCTTATGTGTCACGCCACTGAAGTCGTGTTAACCCTGTTGCTGTCGGTAGCGGGTTTTGTCGAGGCGATGATTCCTGCCGGAAACCCCGCCAAAGGATTAGTCCCCTCGTGCATGCAGCCATCAGTACTGCCGAGAAAAAGCCAACACGATCCAAATGCAAGATGCATAGATCCTCGTGAGCCCCCGCATTCGCGGGGGCTCACGAGGATCTATGCATCTTGCTGACGCCACTTTGGGTCTATGTTCCTTGGGTGGCTTGAGGACTTTGTTCACGGGACGGCTTCTTTTCTTTGGCGAGGAACTTGAACAGTCGTGTGAGAAACACAATGTGCTTCAACTGGCGGTAAAGGGGTTATTCTGAGAGACTAGAAGCTTTTATGCGTAACCGCTCTGACTGTTTGTATTAGGAATGCAGCCAGGACTTTCGTTGTCACGCGCCTGCTGTCACATCACACAATGGATGACGTCCGACCTTTTTAGATTTTGCAAGCTCGGTCTTTTGCTTTTGGTCTCTTGTCACGAACATGCATAAAGCAAATCACAATATCTCTAAGTCCATTTTTGATGAGAAGCGATATTGTCACTGTAATGCAACGAAAATCTTGTTTTCACAAAATAGACTAAGAGTTGTTTGCCTTCACAGGCCCTAGATATTTCGGATCTTACGTCAATCAGTGCATCTCTTAAGCTACGATTCCATAAGCACGAATCCGATATAAATACGATCCAAACTCGATGCGGTGATGCAATCTTCCTTCATATTTTTTTTTTAAATTTGAAGCCGGATGCAAATTCGTTTCCGCATCGGGCATACGGAAACGCACGAACGTGAAAGGACTTGCACGAACCTTTCTCTTTCCGGACCCGCTTCGGATTCGGATCGAGTTCGTATCGGATTCGTGTTGATGGGTCGGCGCCGGCTGTAAGTTCCATAAGCACGAATCCGATACGAAATTAATCCGAACCCGATGCGGTGATGCATATTTCCTTCAAAAATGGCGTCATTTTCGCTCGAAGACGGTTGCGAATTTGTTTCCGCATCGGGCATACGGAAACGCACAAACATAGAAAGGACTTTTCTGTTTCGGCGGACCCTCTTCGGATTCGGATTCGAGTTCATTCGGATTCGTGTTTATGGGTCGCTCACCTTAACTCATTTAGCCCGACGGCCGTATTTCCCAAATTTTGGAGGTGTCATCTAATGACCATGCACCAGTCGCAGGAGATGGGTCCGACCATGATAATTCAAGGGTAGTGCCAGATTAGCTTGGCGCCGACAGGCGCCACGCTAATCTGGCACTACCCTTGAATTATCATGGTCGACCTATTTCCTGCTGTAGTGCGTCAGGGCTGAATGGGTTAAAGCTTGAAACATGTAATCTTTCACTAATTGTTATCAGCAACCTTAGTCGTGAAGTTTCACGTTGGCAACATAGGCGGCGGAAACTCTGAGCCGTGGGAGCGTGATAACTCCTGCGTAATAATGATTACAGCGGAACCTGTTTTGAGTGATTACCCTTATCAGAGACCACCTGTTATTAATGACCAATGATGGTCTTTAATGACAGGTGACACTTTGTGCGACCATTCACTTTTCTCTTGAGAGAACGCCTGCCCATTGAGACTGCGGTTTTTTGGGGTCATTGCTCAAAACAGGTTCTATTGCACTCACTTACCCGTAGAATGTTTTGCAGGCAGCCTTGCTTATAATGCACGTGAAGGTTAAAGGTCGCCATGTAAACAGCTCCCGTTGTTTACAGCTCACAGCGTACACCAGCGTTTCATCTTCACCACGGTCGGAAGAACAGATATGCTGCATATGGCCGCGCCTGCATGGATCCCATCCAAGCAGGCAAAATAGGTTCGGGCTTCGGGGCGACGCACTTCGGACCGAAGGACTTTTGCTGTCTTTCTTTTCCGGGGCACGTTGCACAGCCAAGTGTGACATCTCTGAGTAAGACAAGTCCTGATTCAAGTACCGTTACGCATGAATCTGGAGACACATTTCAGCACGAACTGCGTTTGTTATAATTATCTTGTCGCCACACCTAATGAACTTTAACAGCAGTTTGGACACGCAGCAAAAGCACACGCGTAATCGCACTTATTTGTTCTTCACAGCCGTTAGCGTGTCAGTCTATTTTTAGCTGTTTCTCGTACTGAAAGCGTGGTATTTATAGAACGGAGTGGAGTCACTGTCAGGTTACTTGATAAAAAGACGACGTGTAGCGTTTCGTAACCGGCATCTGTTACAGAAGTCTATCTTTGAACAGTTACGGCGGTAGTGGGTCTTCAAGCCCCTATTGCTAACGGGACAAGGGCGAATGCTACCCAGCTGCAAGAGACACTCATCATGAGGGTTTATGCCTCTTGTGGAGTTAGTCCTGTGTTCTTTAAGCCTAGTTTTGGTCGCATTTACATCTGTGTTCTGAACGTGAATGCTGGTCAGTGTGCGTAGTTCCAGACGCGCAGTCTGTGATAGTCACTGGCAGCGAAGACTGAGCTGGCGTCTGTTAGCCCATGGGTATCATACTGAGGTTAAAAGCTTAAAATTTGTACACTGCCGTATCCAAGCTACATTATAGTACTTACAGATAAGGATACAGACCAATGGCTTTAGATCAAGGGTGGTGCCAGAATAGCGGCTTGGCGCCTAGAGGCGCCAAGCTATTCTGGCCCCACCCTTGAACTATTTTAGTCAAACCTATTCCACACAATGGTGAATTCCGAATGATAAGGGTTAAACACACTCTACCCCAGTTGCTCTCTGAAGAACCGTATGACAATAGACCGACCCATTCCTTGGCTGAAATGTCAGTCAGACCCATTCCTGGGGTGAAATGTCAGTCAGACTTGGCACGCGTTCGCCTCTCGACCAGTCAGAGCGCTTCGTAGTCATGTGCTTCTTATTGGCAAGTTAATGGCACGGTCCAACGGATGTTTATGCTTGTGGGACATGGAAGAGCGTCGATGTTGCCGGACTGACCTCGACTCAAAGGGGCGGAGCCAAATAAAAAGTGGGTCGGTCTATTCAGTTTAGAGACAGATCGAGCATAATAGTTGAAGGGTGTGCCAGAATAGCTTGGCGCCTATGGCGCTGTCTTGCTGGTGTGTCGAGACTGAATGTGCTAAGGTAGTGTCTTAATAGCTTGGCGTCTGCGAAACTAGCCTGATTGCTCCGACCAGGCGCAACCAGAGCTGACACTTAACTTTTTGAAGCTGCGACGGTTAAGGGCCTATCTCTCTTGACTTCATCAGGGTGTCGACCAGACCATTGTGAGCCGCTGATCGGTTCTGCTAGGAATGTATTGTTGTTATGCATGTGCGTAATGATTGGCTGAGGACTCGAAGGGCAGCTTTTTTACCGGCCATGAGAGGCAGGAAGGACTCGTGTCAAAACAACGCATCATTTTATATGTTAACAAGTCACCCCATTCAGCCCGTTTCATCTGCGAGAGGCACAGATGTTGGCCCCTACTACAGCTGCAGGGGCTCATGAGGATCCGCGTCTCTTGCTGGTCAATATGGGCTCCGGATTTATCTCAAATTGAGGATGTTAGTCTAGCCTGACCATACTATCGATGCACTATTTTCCATTATATCGTCGTCGCCTTTTGCACTTGCTCATTTGCACGACCACATCCTCGGTCCGCAGTTGATCCGCGCACAAATGAGAGAGAGAATCAATTAAACTTGGCCCACTTTACTTCAGGGTCCCATTTCCCAAATTATGGAGGTGTTAGCTAACGACTATGTACCAGCAGGTGATGGATAGACCATGATAATTCAAGGGAAGTGCCAGATGAGATTGGCGCCTGAAGGCGCCAAGCCCATCTGGCACTGCCCTTGAATTATCATGGTCGATCCATCTCCTGACGTAGGGAGTTAGGGCTAAATGGTTTAACACTTCGGCGGCTGTAGGTAGCGGTTTTTGTCGGGATGGCTCCTGCAGGAATCATCGCGACAAAAACTTTTACCGATAGCCAGATGATTTATATATTAATCAACAGTTGAGGCATTGACTATGTCATCGGCATCGCCATTATTTCAAACCTGCCGTCTCTGGCAATTACGAGACTATCCACAAAATATATACATATAACAAACAAATTACAGACAAACAGAAGAAAAACAGAAAAAAAATGTCTATTTGCTCCAATATTCTCAAAGTAAAACGTTCCCACTCACACACGATTGCTCGCATTCTCTCTCTCTCTCTCTCTCTCTCTCTCTCTCTCTCTCTCTCTCTCTCTCTCTCTCTCTCTCTCTCTCTCTCTCTCTCTCTCTCTCTCTCTCTCTCTCTCTCTCTCTCTCTCTCTCTAATTGATCATGTATACACTTCCAACAAGTCAAGGGGTCCTTAGCTCTCGTGTTCTACAAGTGGCGATTAGCGACCACTAACCTGTGTGCTGTAGTTGGGCTCTGAAGGTGGACAAGCCATGCCGTAAAAAAAAACAGCATACCGCTATTCATTACAGGTCGTTTAAACACTTCAATCGGGACGCGTTTCAAAGTGTCGCCGATCTGAGCGGATTTCTTTTTAGTCAGTTTATCACTATGATATTCCTGAAGAAGCGTTGGCCCAAATGGTACAGATTGTTCCTTGGTGTACTTGACAAGCATGCGTCACTACCTGAGAAGAGAGTTAAACACGCACAGTTACCTCGGTGGTTAAGTAAGGACATTAAAGACGCCACGGCTCTCCGAAATGAACTGAAGCGGAACAAAGACTATACTGCTTTCCGCAAGCAGCGCAACCGCGTAAAGTACCTGGTGCTCGAGGCCCAGAAAAAACACTTCCAGCGCTTGATGGATAATAAAACTGATACCGTATCTGTCTGGCGAGCCCTCAATGCCTTTACCAAATCACGTCAAACACCACCTGCTGATACTTTTAATTAACATTTCCTGTCTGCTGTCGATTCACTTTTGAATAAAAGTACTAATAACTTAAACAAACCGACTATTTCTGTAAAGCTAAAGAACCTTTGCGACGAGAGACTGGCGCCAATCGACTTTTTTAATATTCCGTACATAACTGTTTTTGACGTAAGTATATTAGTCAGCTGAAAAATAAACGCTTCTTTGGTCATGACGGCATTAATAGTTTCTTTTTAAAACTGTCTGCCCCCTATGTGGTTGAATCTTTAACATTTATCTACAATCTTATAATCCAACAAGGTACCTTTCCCAAGAAGCTGGAAAAGTCGTTCCGTTGCCTAAAACTAAAGACTTCACTGACCCAAACAAATTCAGGCCAATTTCACTTTTATCAGCTTTGTCAAAGCCAATAGAAAAATATGTCCACAGGCACTTGAATCACTTTCTTACTTACTTACGCCTGTCACCCCTACCCGGGTATAGGCCGTCGACGAGAGACCTCCAGCGACTCCTGTCCTGTGCTTCTCCTTCGATTCTACTCCAGGTGGTTCCCAGTCTCTTGATGTCTGCTTGGAGGTCTCGACGCCAGGAGTTTCTCGGCCTACCTCTTTTCCTCTTTCCCTGGGGGTTCCATGACAATGCCTGCCTAGTGATATTGGAAGCGGGCTTTCTCAGACTGTGACCGATCCATCCCCATCTTCTTCGCCCAATTTCATTCTCTGCTGTTATCTGCTCTGTTCCCTCCCAGAGTCTGATGTTGCTGATCTTCTCTGGCCAGTGGATTTTCAAAATTCTTCTAAGGCAACTGTTCATGAAGGTCTGTACTCTGTTGACTGTGGTTTTTGTCAATCTCCAAGTCTCTGCTCCATATAGGAGAACTGCTTTTACATTGGAGTTGAAAATCCGGACTTTGGTGTGTTGTGACAGCTCTCTGGAACTCCACACTTTTTTCAACTGGAGAAAGGCTGCTCTGGCTTTACCGAACTGAACAGACCTAGCCCACCCGACCCCCCAGACATCCAGCCGGCAGAGACCGACCTACCCATCAGCTGTGACAGACCCAGCCGGGAAGAGATCAGAAGAGCAGTGGCATTTTTGAAGAACGGCAAAGCAGCAGGGCCAGATGGCATCCCAGCGAATCACTTTCTGGAGACACATAATTTGATTTATCCGTTACAGTCAGGCTTCAGATCCCGCCACTCTTGTCACACGGCTCTGTCTCATCTGACCAATACCTGGCTCACTTCAATAAACAATGCTGAAATAACCGGTGCGGTATTTTTAGATTTTTCTAAAGCTTTTGACTTAGTCAACCATGAACTGTTGGTACAGAAGCTGTAGACACAGATTCCGCTGCCTTCTTTAAATCTTATCTAATCAATAGAGCTCAGTATGTTTTTGTCAACGGTAAGCGTTCCCCAGAGTTGTGATTAAGCATGGAGTGCCCCATGGGTCTATTTTAGGTCCTCTTTTGTTTTTACTCTATATTAATGACTTGCCTTTGTGCGATGCAATTTGTTTGCAGACGACGCTACTCTCAACGTGTCGTCGGCAAAAATATTTACAATTAGCTCTTCTTTGCAACATACTCTATCAGAGGTCTCAAATTGGTGCCGAGACAACTACATGATACCTAACCCATCTGAAACAGAGTGCATGTTAATCACTACACGTCAAAAGCACCAGCTAAACCCACCGCCACTTAGCCTTTCCCTTAACTGTGATCCCCACCCGGGTCTGCCCTGGGGGACTTGGGTGGGGTTAACTACTTTTTAGTTCCCAAGGTCACCCTGGTCAACCCCACAGGGTGGGTTTTTCCCTCTATTCTGGGGCATGTGTTTCTGTCTACCCTAGGTCCATTCACCTGTATTTGCCGTTTTTAATCTCTCCCAACTGTCTGCACTGCCTGTAGCTCTTGATTTTGGATGTGTGTTGCTAAATTGTCTTAACTTTATTTAGGTCCCATGGCGTAGGTTTATTTAACGTATTGGACTGGATGGCGACATACATTCAATATTCTGTTTATTTTTTTATTATTTTTTTTTTATTTTATTTTATTTTTCAGAATCAGTGCAGGCACGTCCTGAGAAAGCCTTGTTGTTTTCGGGACTTTAAGCAATGTACAATCAATCAACCTTAACTGTGAGCCGATTAAACAAGTTAAGGAACGACGGCTGTTAGACGTCATTATAGTCGATCAATTTGACATGGCATGCTCATGTAAACAGTGTCTGCAAAATTGTGTCCAGAAATCTATTTCTCCTTTCAAAACTTATTTATTTTACGAATTTACCAACTAGAAAACTCTTCTTCAGCGTTCACATCCAGTCCCACCATTGATTGGTAGCTAATCCAAGATTATCTTCGTCCCTGTCTTTACCGCCATCATTGTCTGTGGATAGAACACTCATTGGCTTCTCTGCGAGTGTGAGAAACCTGGGTGTTACACTTGACAGCGAGTTATCTATGTCACAGCTTATCAGTGCAGTGTGTAGATTAGCTTATCTGGAACTTCGTCGCATTAGTTCAGTTCGTCACCTGCTCACCGTGAAAGCCACTAAAACACTAGTTTGTGCATTTGTGCTGTCCAAGCTAGATTATTGTAACTCTTTGCTTTGTGGCTGCCCTCAGTACCTCATTGATCGTCTCCAAAAAATTCAGAACAATGCAGTCCGGCTTGTTGTGAGAGTCCGTAAGACTGAGCATGTCACACCCATCTTGAAGTCCCTTCACTGGCTTCCTGTGTCCTCACGTATTCAATACAAAGTTATGTCAATCTGTTTTAGCTGCCTTTCAGGCACCAGCCCAGAATACTTGTCCTCTTTGCTGCATGTGTATACACCCTCTCGTGAGCTCCGCTCCTCTTCTGATAAACGGAAGTTGTTTGTACCTTCTGTCCACACTAAAACATTTGGTCAGCGCACTTTTGTTTATCAAGCCCCAGTGTTATGGAATACACTTCCTCTTGAGGTCAGAAACAGTGAGTCTGTCTCTGACTTCAAGAGGTCGTTGAAAACTCACCTCTTCAAGCTTTACTTTGAATAACTGCCAGTGTTTGAGGCCTTAGTTGTAGTTCTGCAATCCTCCTTGTTTAGACTGAATGTTAATTAGAATATGAATTATTATGTATGTATTGTTGTTTAGTTTATTGTAAAAGTGGTGTGTTCGGGCATTATGCTTTGTTTGTTATGTGCATGTCATTATATTTTTAGTTTTGTGTACAGATTGTAAAGCGCTTAGAGCTTTTGAGTAAGATAAAGCGCTATATAAATACTCATTATCATATCATATCATCATTACGCATCTACAGTCTGGGACGGGTGTAGTGATACGTGCTTAAAGAGGCTTAATTCCCTCCACGGGAGGGCAGCCAAGCTAATCCTTTCTAATAGCAGGGACAGCACTGACGAGCGACTCAGGGCCCTTGACATGCTTCCGTTACGTACCCTCTTTCTGTTCAATAAGGTCGTGTTAATGTTTAAAGTCCACATATTCAAAACCCCGCGGTACGTCTCGGATTTGTTTAAGTATGCTAACACACCATACACGACAACAAGGAATAAACTGTCAGTACCTAGGCCACGACTTAATATATTCAAAACTAGTCTGTCTTACTCGGGGGCCAAACTTTGGATCTCGTTTCCGGCTAATATTACCGAGGCACCTTCATTGTCCACCTTCAAGGCAAGACTATTCCGGCACTTAATTGAGCTGCCGAACAAAGCGCACGCGACTATTGCGTTGTAAATAATGACTTGTTGTCAAGTATG